>CM054150.1:59462261-59474761 GCA_028751875.1 Rapana venosa
CGCGCAAACGGTCAACACTTCACTCGGTAACCACGCTCAATGCTGGTTAACCTTAGCTGGGGGAAGCAAGTGCTCTGACCACTGAGCTATTCCGTCCCTCACTTGGAAAAAAGGGACAGAACAGCTCAGGGGTCAGAGCTCTGAGCGTGGTTACCAAGTGGATGGGTGACCGTTTGCACACCTTGGCTTCAGTACAATTAGGTTATGAGAACACCTCTACCTCTCTTTGGACTGCATTTACCATGGTCGAAATCACAAAGCGACGTTTTCAACGTGGAAACACCAGGAAAAACGAAGCCAGGCATTGGCTTAATTCAAAACTCTTTGCTCTTTGCCTAAAAATAACACACTCATGGTTCTCTTTGCTTTGTGCCTAAAGATGACACACTCAAGGTTCTCTTTGCTTTGTGCCTAAAGATGACACACTCAAGGTTCTCTTTGCTCTTTGCCTAAAGATAACACACTCATGGTTCTCTTTGCTTTGTGCCTAAAGATAGACACACTCAAGGTTCTCTTGCTCTTCCTAAAATGACACAGATTCTTTGCTCTGTGCCAAAGTAGCCCTCAAGTCTCTGTGTCTTGCCTAGATCATGACATAGGGCCTCTTGCTTTGTGCTAGTACCACGACGTGTTCTTGCATTTGGCTAAAGATGACACTGTCAAGGTTCTCTGTGGCTCTTTGTCCTGCCATCTTGTTCTCTTGCGGGATCAACGTCAACATGGCGGTTTCACACACCAGGTGGCTTGAATTGATAGCATAACGTGGCCCTCCTCTGTCGCTGGCGATCCTGCTACAGCGACATTGGTCCAAAACAGGTACTGTACGGGAAGGAATTGCTGCATCTTGTTCATGCCCAGCAACTCATCAAATGGCGGTGTTGTAAAACAGTTGAATGAATAGGTGTCTTTCCTCTGTCGCTGCGGTTTCTGCTACCGATCTTCAACATGGTCATGTACGGAAGGATTCAGATGCAGTTCACCAAGAGGAAAAGTAATGGTGGTAGTGTGTTGTGTAGGTTGATGATGGCGTTATTAGGCTGTACGGTAACAGTGGAATGTATGATGCGTATGTGTGTGTTGTGTGTGTGTGTGTGTGTGTGTGTGTTGTGTGTGTTGTGTGTATGTGTGTGTGTGTAGTGTGTGTGTGTGTGTGTTTGTGTGTTGTGTGTGTGTGTGTATGTGTGTGTGTGTATGTTTTGTGTGTGTGATGTGTGTGTATGTGTGTGTGTGTGTGTGTATTGTGTGTGTATGTTGTGTTTTGTGTTGTTATGTGTGTGTTAGTGTGTGTATTGTGTGTGTGATGTGTGTATGTGTGTGTGTATGTGTGTGTATGTGTGTATGTGTGTTATGTGTGTGTATGTGTGTGTTGTGTGTATGTGTGTGTGTATGTGTGGTATGTGTATGTGTGTATGTGTGTATGTGTGTGTGTATGTGTGTGTGTATGTGTGTGTTATGTGTTGTGTGTTGTTGTGTATGTGTGTGTGTATGTGTGTGTGTGTGTATGTGTGATTGTGTGTGTATGTGTGTGTTGTTGATTTGTATGTGTGTGTGTATTGTGTGTATGTGTGTGTGTGTGTGTTTGTAGGGGGTATGGTTGTATAACACCTCATCATAGGTGAACCTGGAGCTCTAGCTGAGGAACAAAATAATCACACACACACACAAAACAACAAACACCGTTCCTCATCAAATCAGCGTACGTACACCTCAGTAGCAGTTCCCAGGATATCACTGCAGGCCGATTTTCCATACACGCTAAGCCACATCCTCCAGGAAACACTTTCCAGATGCCACACCAGAGACAGGCTCCCAAGCACCGGTGACTAGACAGGTGTAGGTGGGACAGTTTTGTTTCCATAACACTTTGAATAATTAACATGACTATTTGATCTTTAACGTATATATGAAATAGATGGGAAATGGAAGCGTATGGATACGAAAGACATTTTAAAATGACAATTCCATATGTACCCTAGCTTAGAGTTCTCAGAAATCTTAACACTTAAGTTTGCCGACAGCTGTGGGAAAGTGGATTACAAGCCAACTGTTTGGAAATACCACTGATTTGACGGGATTCTGGGTGGACAAGTCTGGAGATAATAAAGAAGTGTGGTTAAAACTGTCATTATCATTTATCACGGGTAGAAGAGAAACTCTAGATTGTAGATAGTTTTGTACCTTACACAAAGAATTTTGAAGCTCGAACACCCTTCCCCCGACCCCCCCCCCCTAAAAAAAAGGACCCTAAACAAAAGAAAACCCAACAAACAATTAAACACCCTCCACCTCCCCCCAAAAAACAACCAAATAAAACAAAAGCCCCACACTCAGAAACAAAAGCACAGCACAAAGAAAGGTAAAAACTGAACAAGAAATATTTCATACTGAAACGGGACCTTCCAGGAAACTTCCGAATAAGATATGAAAATAAATACTATATTCACCAGGACATTTTTAGGAAAGTACAAAAACCAAGAACGGCTTCAAAGCTTCCATTACGAGAACGAAATCAATCCATGTTTTCTTCAAGTGCTTTGAAGGGAAGGGTGGTTAGGACGTTCCCCAGATAGACAGGCCGTATTTCACTTTCTGCTTGTTTAGCGCAGCTTGTTGTAGACCCCCCTGGCTGCACGTCTACACTGCAGTCCTTCCTGATCGGCCATGCTAGACATGGAGCTGACAGAGCGATGATGGTCAGCAACAGGTTCATGTGGTCACTTTTGATGACCGGTGACCGTAGGGATGGGAGAAGTTGACAAAACAAAGAACATAGGTCTGAGAGCAGAACAGTGGGGAATCCATGATCTAATCAAGATAGCCATGTAGTCACTCCTCAGTCTCGGAAGACTATGGAGTTGCGCTCTAGATGTTTATTCTGGTACAGATATATATAAATATCTATACATATATATAGTTGATCTATCTATCTATCTATCTATCTATCCATCCATCCATCCATCCATCCATCCATCCATCCATCCATCCATCCATCCATCCATCCATCCATCCATCCATCCATCCATCCATCCATCCATCCATCCATCTATCTATCTATCTATCTATCTATCTATCTATCTATCTATCTATCTATCTATCTATCTATCTATCTATCTATCTATCTATCTATCTATCTATCTATCTATCTATCTATCTATCTATCTATATAAGATCAACTGTCGTTGACAGTCACTGTCTAGGTTTGAACTGTGAGGAAAGTTTTATATCGGGACAGTGCTTGATTGTGAATACAAAACAGGAACACAGGCTGGCATCTTTTTTAGAGGAACAGAGTGATCGGCCTTGCTTAGCAGAACTGTCGTGACTTTTGCTTTTTGTATGAATGCTGTCAGGGTTTTCTTTTTTCTTGGGGGGCGGGGGGGGGGGGGGGGGGGGAGGTGGAAAGGCAACTTTTCCACACCTTTACACAGAAGCTTCAGGTTTGAGAAAAATGTTTGTTTTGAAACAGTGTTGATTTCAATGATGGATTTTTCTGAACAGACGTCCCGCAGCATAATCATAGCAGAACAACAGCCTGAGTGTTGCTGTAGAATGTATTTTAGTGTTCGTTGTGGGTCCGACAAGGATGCCTGTTATCTCCAGTCCTGTTTAATCTGTTCTTGGAAAACATTATGAGAGAGACCCTCCATGACTTCCACTCTACCATCTCCATTGGCGGCAGACCCCTCAACAACTTGCGGTTTGCCGATGACATTGACCTCATGGGCGGAAGTAACACAGAGCTGCAAGATCTTACGACCAGACTTGAGAACAGAGCTGGAGCATATGGGATGGAGGTGAGCTCGGAGAAAAGTAAAGTACTTGTGAACAGCACGAGCAACGCCACTGTTAAAATTTACATGAACGGCCAACAACTGGAGGAGGTAGACGCTTTTAAATACCTTGGCGCTACACTCACAAAGGACGGGCGATCGACGACAGAAATCAAAGTCAGACTAGCCATGGCAACATCTTCCATGACAAAACTCACCACCATATGGAAAAGTAAAGAGATCAGTTTCCAAATCAAACTAAAGCTCTACAAAGCCCTAATTCAGACTATCCTGCTGTACGGAAGTGAAACCTGGACATTGACTGCTGAAACAGCAAAGCGAATCCAGTCATTTGAAACAAAATGCCATAGAAAACTACTGGGCATATCCTGGAGAGAACGAAAGACCAATGAATTTGTCAAGAGTCAAATAACACGGCTGGCAGGTCCACAGGAACCCCTTCTCACCATCGTCAAGAAGAAAAAGCTGACATGGTTCAGCCACGTCACCCGCCACAACACTCTGCCAAAAACAGTACTGCAGGGAACACTCGAAGGTGGCAGAAAGAGGGGAAGACAGAACAAGTCATGGATGGACAACATCAGAGAATGGACCAGGATGAATGACTCGGCACTACTGCGCAGAGCCGAGGACCGAGATGGATGGAGGAGGCTTACCACGGCATCATCTTTCGTGTCTCCCCCACGACCGCCAAGGTCACGGGTCTGATGATGATGATGATGATGATGATGATGATGTATTCCCTAATGCACTGACATCAAGGCAGACAGACAGACAACAAGGCAGTTTGGACAGGGTCACTTCCATAGCAGTCACCGCCACTCTCACACGCGCAACAGGCCGAAAACAGGGTTGAAGGGATAACTAATCACTCCACCAGCTATTAATTTAAATGGAGTATTTTATTCCCAACGTCGGAATGCGGCTACCTTCATAGTGGACAAAAACAATCGTATACGCAAAAATCTCACCATTGGTGAACCAGGGAGCTCTAGTCAAGGAACGAACAAACTATGGAGTATTGGCAGAGCGGAGTATCTGAAGCATGAAGCAGATCTGTGGGATGCAGATACAACACCTTTGTGTGCTACTTTGATTGAGAAAAGGTGAAGAGTCTGGCTTTTCCAAGACGTATGCTTGTAGCATGGGAGAAGTGTGTGGCTGTTGTACAGGACTGAAGGGTTTTGTCATCGGCGTCTTCACTTCTGCCTCAGCTCCTTCAGGAGCCACTGGCCACTGCACTGCACTGAAGTTTTCAGGCAGTGTCTCTGGACAAGGTGAACCTGGCGGAGCCCATCCCTCTCTGGATGGGGGATGCATGCTGGGCATGACAGTGCTATTCAGAACACCAGCCTCAGCAGACAGACTCTTGTACGAAAGAAAGAGGAGTGACATAATGTTGGCCTGCCCTTGCACACGGTGTCTTGCCTCACCCCCACTCTTCAAAGAGCAGTGGAGGAGCCCTAGTGGGGATTCCAGAGGGTCAAGGTCCCCGTGGATGCCTCAGTGCACACTGGAGCCACGCACCGCCGTCCTGGCCGCCACCTAGCAGGTGCCCCAACTGAAAGGTCATTTCCCCCAACGGCACTCAAAACATACGATAGAGGGGCGGGATGGCCTAGTGGTTAGAGCAATGAGCTCGTCACTGGACGGGGCGGGTTTGAGCCACCTTAGGTGCACCCGTTCAAGGGGCTTGTTCTCCCCTAGAGTTAACATCAGTACCGACTCCAGTCCCCCGAAAATCCTTCGAATGGGCTGAAAACCCGGTCACAACACACGCAGAACATCTTGTGCACACGTTAAAATCCATTCTGCCTTTCAAAAGAGTAAGCCATTTCTTGCCGGGAGGAACGGAGGGCAACACTGACAACAGTGACAACAACAAAACGCAGGCACACTGGCGCTGTGTTTGGACATCATCCCCGAAGTCGGAATGTGGCTACATTGGTGGTGGGTCAAACAGCTGCATTCGCAAAATGTCATTGTTGAACCTTGGAGCTCAGAGAAACGAAAAACCCCAAACCAAAATGCCCAATGATCTGTTGTGTACCACACGCCTCAGTAACACGACATGCATGTTTCCTCTGTTTCGCCGCGTGTTCCCGGTCAGGTACGGCCCTGTGGCCCGATTCATGAGCAACCACAACCTGCTGGGCTTCTACGGCTTCACCTGGGTGTCAGAGATCATCTCCGCCATCATCGCCAGTGAGAGATGCTTCTGCATCCTGCAGCCGCTCCGCTCCCACACCGTCCTGTCCACCTCCACCACCACCGCCACCATCGTGGTCATCTTCATCCTCATCCTGGGCCTCAACTCCATCGTGGCCACGCGCTACCGGTCAGTCTGCGCCTACATGCCCGTGACGGACACCCACAGCTGGACGGTGGTGCCCAGCCCCTTCTACCTGCAGCACCAACAGCTGGTGGACTCGCTGGACGCCTTCGTCTTTGGCGTGGGCATCCCTGTGGTGATGATGGTGGTGGTGATGGTGACGACGGTGGTGACGGTGGTGAAGTTGCGGCAGGCAGCGGCGTGGAGGGCCGGCACCTCCTCCTCCTCCTCCTCCAGCGGCGCGGTGTCAGCACGGGAGGTGGCGCTGACCATGATGCTGGTCTACAACTCCCTCTTCTTCATCGTCTGCGTCTTCCCTCTGGCGCTCTTCAGGTACCTACCAGCATCTACCTTGTGCACAAAACTACAGCAGTGAATGCACCCTCTTTTCAGGTGCATGCTTCCACCTTGCTCACACAACGATAGCAGTACCTTCACATAGGTACATCTTCCTTATTCACACAACGATAGCAGTACCTTCACATAGGTACATCTTCCTTATTCACACAACGATAGCAGTACCTTCACATAGGTACATCTTCCTTATTCACACAACGATAGCAGGACCTTCACATAGGTACATCTTCCTTATTCACACAACGATAGCAGTACCTTCACATAGGTACATCTTCCTTATTCACACAACGATAGCAGTACCTTCACATAGGTACATCTTCCTTATTCACACGATAGCAGTACCTTCACATAGGTACATCTTTCTTATTCACACAACGATAGCAGAACCTTCACATAGGTACATCTTCCTTATTCACACAACGATAGCAGTACCTTCACATAGGTACATCTTCCTTATTCACACAACGATAGCAGTACCTTCACATAGGTACATCTTCCTTATTCACACAACGATAGCAGGACCTTCACATAGGTACATCTTCCTTATTCACACAACGATAGCAGTACCTTCACATAGGTACATCTTCCTTATTCACACAACGATAGCAGTACCTTCACATAGGTACATCTTCCTTATTCACACAACGATAGCAGTATCTTCACATAGGTACATCTTCCTTATTCACACAACGATAGCAGGACCTTCACATAGGTACATCTTCCTTATTCACACGATAGCAGGACCTTCACATAGGTACATCTTCCTTATTCACACAACGATAGCAGTACCTTCACATAGGTACATCTTCCTTATTCACACAACGATAGCAGTACCTTCACATAGGTACATCTTCCTTATTCACACGATAGCAGTACCTTCACATAGGTACATCTTCCTTATTCACACAACGATAGCAGTACCTTCACATAGGTACATCTTCCTTATTCACACAACGATAGCAGTACCTTCACATAGGTACATCTTCCTTATTCACACAACGATAGCAGAACCTTCACATAGGTACATCTTCCTTATTCACACAACGATAGCAGTACCTTCACATAGGTACATCTTCCTTATTCACACAACGATAGCAGTACCTTCACATAGGTACATCTTCCTTGTTCACACGATAGCAGGACCTTCACATAGGTACATCTTCCTTATTCACACAACGATAGCAGGACCTTCACATAGGTACATCTTCCTTATTCACACAACGATAGCAGGACCTTCACATAGGTACATCTTCCTTATTCACACAACGATAGCAGGACCTTCACATAGGTACATCTTCCTTATTCACACAACGATAGCAGTACCTTCACATAGGTACATCTTCCTTATTCACACAACGATAGCAGTACCTTCACATAGGTACATCTTCCTTATTCACACAACGATAGCAGTACCTTCACATAGGTACATCTTCCTTATTCACACAACGATAGCAGGACCTTCACATAGGTACATCTTCCTTATTCACACAACGATAGCAGGACCTTCACATAGGTACATCTTCCTTATTCACACAACGATAGCAGGACCTTCACATAGGTACATCTTCCTTATTCACACGATAGCAGGACCTTCACATAGGTACATCTTCCTTATTCACACAACGATAGCAGTACCTTCACATAGGTACATCTTCCTTATTCACACAACGATATCATTTTACTGTTTATTAATATTATTTGTGTTTAAGTCTATAATTATATTATTGAGTGAAAACATCTTTTACATGATCAATTTCTATGTTAAATGTTTTTCAGAAACCGTTTTGTGTGTACTTGTCCAATCTTAACAAAAAGCATTTGATTATAAACCTGAAACTTTTATTTGCCAATGCAAAGAGTTTTGGCTGTGCCTGGTTTGGTCAACAGATAACCTTGAGTCTCTTACCCTTAACTGTAGACTGAAACTGACGTGCTCTTATTGATGTATTTCTCTGTTCACAGATTCTACCATGACACAGTCATGCTCCGTGATAAAAAAAGCATTAATTTTATGAACTGCTAGATGAACATACTTTTAATAAATTTCGTTACATAAATTATACACAAATTGACATATCTTGCCTTTCTATTCTTCAATAATGATAATGACGATGATGATGATGATAATGACGACGATGATGATGATAATGACGATGATGAAGGTGATGGTGAGGGTGATGATGATGATGATGATGATGATGATTATGCTGCTGCTGCTACTACTACTACTGCTGCTTTTGCTGCTGCTGCTGCTATTATTACTGCTGCTGCTGCTACTATTACTGCTGGTGCTGATGATGCTGATGGTGTTGATGATGCTGATGGTGTTGATGCTGCTGCTGCTGCTGCTGCTGATGATGATGCTGATGGTGCTGATGATGCTGATGATGGTGATGGTGCTGATGGTGCTGATGATGCTGATGGTGCTGATGATGGTGATGATGCTGATGGTGCTGATGGTGCTGATGCTGCTGCTGATGCTGATGGGGCTGATGATGCTGATGATGCTGATGATGCTGATGGTGCTGATGGTGCTGATGATGCTGATGATGCTGATGGGGCAGATGATGCTGATGATGGTGATGATGGTGATGATGCTGCTGATGCTGCTGATGCTGCTTATGATGGTGCTGATGATGCTGATGATGCTGACTGTGCACAGGATCGTCTGGCTCTTCATCCCGGACATGAGGGTGGGCCAGAGTCAGCACAACCTCTTCTTCCTGTGCCTGTGGCTGCTGGACATGGTGTCCTACATCAACGCCACCTTCAACATCCTGGTCTACCTCACCATGGGCTCCCGCTACAGGAACACGCTCCGCCACCTGGTGGGCCTGGGCAGCAAGGACAGCAAAGGTCAGACCACCACGGCCTCTTGACCTGTCAGAATGACCGCGCTGAGCTGGTGTGTCCAGCCTCCTGGGCTTCAGTTCCTGTGACCGGTGTTTGGATCAGCGTTACTGACCAGTAGAGGCTGTAATGGTAGAGCTCTGACATTAAACCAGATCACTGTCACCCTGTTGGCATGACAGTACAAGACAGATAAGTGTGTGTGTGTGTGTGTGTGTGTGTGTGTGTGTGTGTGGATGTGAGCGTGTGCGTGCGTGTGTGCGCTCGGTTGTGTGTGTGTGTGCTCTAACTGTATCTAGTACATATATCTGGTCACATCGGTTAGAGGATCCAGAATCGTGTGGAGTCAAACTGTCATCCTTTCTCCCCGACCACACGCTGTCACAGCTGCTGGTGCCAGAAGACGCAGCTCCTGAAGATGGCGGAGGGGTTGTGTGGCTGGAAAGAGCCCACCTCCCTCCGCCATGGTGATGGACTTTGCCATGTCTCACCGCAAGAGAGATCCCAGATCCCAGCCACAGAACATAACTACGCAAAAGAGAAGACTCCTAGAGATGTATCGCAACTCTTCAGCTAGGAATGTACAGAATAAAAGGTAAAGGTGAAGGAGTCCCATAACCTATACGGTCGTAGGGGAGCAAGGCGTCAGAGACCTCAGCTTCTCTAGGGGCCAGGATATTGAGGGCGGCGCCCATTTCCTCTCCCTCGTTGCTTTACCTTCCCTGACACTAAAGAGGCAGGTACCCATTTACAGCTGGGTGAACTGGGGAACTGTACTGAAGCCAAAGTGCGCAAATGGTGACCCATCCAACTGGTAACCACGCTCGACGCTGCTTAACTTGGCTGGGGGAAAGCGAGTGCTCCGTGTTCTGGCCACACCATCGTAAAACCGGGCGTCCTTCACCGTGGCGTGATCATCCTTTGTTTGTTGTTGTCCGCATCACCAACCCCCAGACAGAAGAGTGACCTGGCCACTTGACCCTCAGGCGACACTGCCCCTCTGTATCACTGTCTGAAACCAAACGTCAGAGATAGCGACAAAGTCTGTCACTTTGACCAGCCGCCATGGCGCAGTGGTTAGCGCCTTGGGTTACGGACTGGAAGGTTGCGGGTTCGAATCCCATATGAGATTTTTCAGACTCCTGCCTGCTCCTACCCAGAATGAGAGTGCTGTGGGCTCATTGGGAAGACTGGGACCACACAGTCAAGCTTCATCCACTTTAAGAATGCGAGTTTGAGAGTGTTGCTCAAATTACCTGACCAACACTGCAGGTGTCTGTATATCTCGGGCCAGGTTGACGCCGGGATATATTAATGATAGTAAGTGTAGAGTATAATTCTGTCAAGTAGTCTCAAAGCACATGCACTTCCACAGCAGCATCATTACGTCATCCTCATTGTCATTGATCATCATGCAATAAAAAAATTGCCCCTGAATCTGTGGTCCCAGTTGCTCTGGTCTCATGGTGACCTCAGATTCGGTTTGCCCATACACTTCTGTGCCTGTGGTGAGTTTGTGCCAAAGCCTTTGGGGTTGGAGGTTCGCTGGGGACGGTCGTTGAAGGGACGTTGTGGTGGTCGCCACCTCGAATGGACGACTCAGTCTGTCTGACTGAGCGAATACTGTCGTTAGTAGGAGGTTTATTATGTGGTATCCTACGTATGTTAGCTCAGGACAGGCACCACTGAACACCACCAAAGTGACCCAGCAGCAGTGCAGGGCCCCTCTGGATGGTGGCTACATGGCGGCCTGATATTGGTGCGCTACCTGTGCACTTCCGACCCTGAGGATGCGACATAACGAATAGGGGTATGTCTTTGGTGGGGAGATAGAGATGAGCGGCGAGGGAACAGCAGGACAGGAACGTCGTTTATCGATGTCAGGCCGCCGTAGGGCCACCAGCCAGAGGGGACATGCACTGTTGCTGGGTCACTTTGGCGGTGTCCAGCGGAGCCTGTTCTAAGCCAGCTTTGCATAGCACACCCTGAGGGACGACACTGGAGGAGCCAGGGGAGAGAACCACTGACCCACCCTGAGCTGCTGACCAGTGGCTTTACTGCCGGCCAGACGTGGCTTCTGTTCATGTCCTTCTCCACTGGAATCAGGGGCAGAGATTAGTGTCTCTTTTCCTGTTCTCTTCCTTTAATCCTGATAAAACTCCCCTCCACTGCATGAACCAGCGTTGTGCGTTATGTGGAATAGGCATGGTAATTATCAGCTCCAAGCTTGTTGTTGCTGTAATCATGTTTTGTGTTGTGCAACAGTGATGTCCTCTTTTCTTCAAAAGTAACCTGGTTTAAACCGGCTTACACTGACAATGTTTTCTTTAAACGTGTTTATTCTACAACACGGCATCCAAAGCATCCCGTTATACCTGACTGCCCATAGCCCTGTAACGGGCTGTATTGTCTCTACGATAATGCTGACCATTGAGTCATTGAGTGTTGAGTTCTAGCGACCTTCTTCCACCACCCTCCAATCCAGATGCCCCGACACTGAAGGAGACCAGAGAAACTGGGCCATGCCTCAGCCACCCGTTCGTTTGACTGCAGGATGATTTATTCATTTGATGGTGATGAGGAGGATGTAATGAAGCGTCTCTTCTTCTTCGAACGCTCACGCCGCAACTGCTGTTTTTGGTCATAGGATTGCTAATGCGTTGTGTTGCCGTTAAGCGCCTGGCAAATCAGACCCAGCGCATCCTACTTCGGCGTGGGAGATAATTTTTTTCTTTCTGGAAGAAAGGCAGGAGAATAGACCAAGAAGGCAGAAAGTAGACAAGAAGGATGTAGCAGGAAGAAAAGAACAAGGCAGAAAGAAAGAGAGGGATAGAAAAGAGGGAGTTCCTAGCACAGAATTTCCAGAAGGTAGGGATGCTGTCTACGTTGACAGGTCCCCATGGGGGTAGAGTAAAAAATGTATTATTAAAAAATTGACAGTTATTAATAGTTGCAGTAAACCAATCGAAGAGCGCATGCTGAAGACTTTATCCTATGTGTGGAGTAAGGGATGACGAGTCAACAGACACTGCTTCTTGCTGCATGGTGGCAGTCTTCTGTGCCTGTACCTGTGCAGAGAATGGTACCTGTCCATTTGCAGTAGACACAGAACTAAAACTAGGTGTTGTGTATACGTTTTTGTAACAGAGCATAGAGAAAAAAAAGGATGC
>CM054150.1:59479761-59490989 GCA_028751875.1 Rapana venosa
AAGGTGGCTGTTGAGTTGTTTCAGAACAACTTTTTCAAGGACTTTAGAGATAAAAGGTAGGTTAGGAACAGGTCTGTAATTCTTCAGAATGTTAGGGTCATCGCATTCTGTAAATAAATAACAGCCCACTTCCAAACTTAGACTTTGCCAAGACATAGATGTTTTGACACACACAAGGAAACATAATCTACAGGTAAGGCACTGGTGGAAAAGATGACAAGTTGCCCCTTCAATTCCCGTTTCACTCAATCCGACCTTTTATCCACAATCCACTCCCCTTGAAGAGCTTGTCTGGGTGCTAGTATTTGGATAACACGATAAATGAAGGTCCCACGTGCAGCACATCGCTAGACACATCAACAGAACCCACGGCAGCAAGAGAGGTGTCTCTGGCGCTATTCTGCTCCAACAGAGCCGCTGTGATAAAACACAAAGACACATGTAGACACTGACATTTTTTAAATGGGTGGCGCCGCTCTTGAGGCGACGCAGTAGCCCCGAAAAGAGCAGCTTGACTTTAATGCAAAGATTCTTCCGGGATTAAATGCAGTATACTGAACCGTGCAGTTTTTTTCTCAATACAATACAATATAATACAACACAACACAATACAATACAATACAACCCGAAGAAAAGAGACAAAGGACCTGAAGGTAGACCCAAAAAGAACAAGAGACAAGACAAAGTGGAAGAATACGACAAATACTAAATGCCCTTTAAAAATAAGCAACGGTGCGTGTGTGTGCGCGCGCGGGTGCGTGTGCGTGCGTGCGTGCGTGTGTGTATGTGTGTGTACACACACTAATGACAGCAAGAGTGGCAACAACATCAGCAGCAGCAACAAAAGGAAAGGAAAATAAAGACAAACGTCAGTAAGCACAACTGCATATGTATACCTGTTTGCTGCCTGCCTGCCTGCCTGCTGAGAGAGAGAGAGAGAGAGAGAGAGAGAGAGAGAGAGAGAGAGAGAGAGAGAGAGAGAGAGAGGAGAGAGAGAGAGAGAGAGAGAGAGAGAGAGAGAGAGAGAATGACAATGACAATGACAAATTCTTTTATTTCGAGGATAATGAATAAGCGCTCATGTGCTTTTTTACATCCAGTCCTCGCCCGTAGGGATACATCTTAATAATAACCCAACACTTATACAGTCTCACAGTAGAAACATGGGGAAATAACCCTTTTCAAAGCAGACCCCCCCCCCCCAACAACTCCCCCCCCCCCCCCGAAAGCAAACTAATAAAAAAAACAACCTAAACCCCCCACCCCCACCCCAAAAAAAACAACAACCCACAACCAAAACAAACAAACAAAAGAGAAAGAAAAACCAAACCAACAAAAGAAGAAAAAAAGAGAAAAAGAAACAACAACAACAACAACAACAAAACCAAGAAGAATAACAACCAAACTTAATAAGGCATAAAGATAAACATATACACATTGTCAAATGGTACATATACTTGTTACACATAACAATAAGATATTGAAATAGGGCACTCGTTAAGACTTAAGTACAGAGGACAAGTCCAATAAGTATTGAAAATATAAAATATGAATCCTTCATCAGGATACACCATAACTATAAGCAAAACGATAAAAGGTGAGAGAGAGAGAGACAGAGACAGAGACAGAGACAGAGAGTGTGTGTGTGTATTTCAAAGATAATATCCAATTTATAATTCCCAAAACAGTACACGATCACCATCAACACTAATTTTTGATTATACTCGTTTCAAATTATATGTCATGATAATGAAATAAACTCAATACCCATATATTCACACAATAAAAATAAGAAACAAAACAAAAGAAGAATCTAAACCTATACAGTCATTGAGGGAGAGAATGTGAGTGAGTGAGTGAGTGTGTGTGTGTGTGTGTGTGTGTGTGTATGTGTGTGTGTGTGTGAGTGAGCGTGTGTGTGTGTGTGTGTGTGTGTGTGTGTGTGTGTGTGTGTGTGTGTGTCAGGGATAATACTAAATATATAATACTCACAGAGCACACGATCAACAACACCAACACTTTTTAATTATACTCATACAAATTGTCCAGTCCCTACGCTCCAAAACGGACGAGCTTCAAGCTAACGTCAACTGTTCACTGTTCACTGGTCCCGTAACCCGCCAGGGTCGTAGGGGCGCTGAAGTATACACCAGTATAACAAAGCCGGAATTCTAGCCTTTACCAAAAACTGGCTCAGTCCCGCCTTACCGAACTACAGCTCTCAATAGACAGCTTTGGTCAACCCATTCGGCTTGACAGAGACCCACACACAACGGGGGAAGGCACAAGGCGGAGGTTTGTGCTTCTTCACCAAGGAGTGTTGTGTCGTGATGTTAAAATTAGAACAACGCCATCCTGGAGGAGGTCAAACTGCTGTCTATTTCGCTCCGGCCTTTCTACTTACCATGGGAATTCCCACAACTATTTTTTACTTTAGTTTACATCCACCCCAAAGCAAAAGTGGCTAGAGCAACTGAACATATATTAGATCACCTCCATGTGCTCGATTCTATATCCCCTGATGCCCCTAAGTTTATTCTTGGTGATTTCAATAACTGTTCCCTTAGTAAACTGCTGAAGAACTCCTACATGAAGAAATAAGACCCTAGGCTTGTGCTACGGGACTGTAGCAGGCGCCTATAGATCGTTGCCTTTGCCTCCCCTGGGATCATCCGACCACAACAGCGTTCTTCTTGCACCCATATACCAGTCAGTGTTTCAGCGCCTTCAGCCCATATTCAGGACCACGAAAAAATGGACTGCTGATAGTATAGCTAGTCTGCAAGGCTGCTTTGATTGCACTGACTGGGATATGTTTTATAATGTGTGTTCAGATCTGAATGAGCTCACTGATGTTATTTGGTCTTATTATTTCATTTTGTGTTAGTTGTGTTATTCCAACTAAGGAGATAACCATTTAGCCCAATAACAAGCCTTGGGTTACAAAGGATCTGAAACGTGTTTTAAACAAAAAGAAAGTAGTATTTTACACAGGCACAGAACAACAAAAGAAGGAAGTAAATAAAGAAGTCAAAACTGCTGTTGCACAGGCCAGATGTATATATAAAAATAAGATAGAAGACAAGTTTGCAGAGAACAATTTTCATGCTGCATAGCAGGGTATCAAAAATATTTCTGCGGTAAACATGGTAGGTGTCCAACATAGGTCAAAGATAAGTTTGCAGGGAGTATGTGATAACAACTTTCCAGACCATCTAAACGTATTTGAGATCTTCCCCTGTTGTCTGTTCCTACTTGCCAATAGCTGCCTTCACCTCCACCACCCCCACCTAAGTGTGTTGTGCATATAAATTTGATATTTGTTTATCTTGATATTTATGGATGGTTGCATGCTATGAATGATTTGAATGCAAGCGCTTTGATTTGTTTTTGTTTTTTTGTTGCCTCATCTTCTGTGACGTCCACCGTCCTGCTGTTCCCACGCCGCTCACTCCAATCTCCCCACCACAGCCATACCCAGATTTGTTATGTCTCATCCTCAGAGTCGGAGGTCCACAGGGAGCCAATCACTATCAGGCCGCCGTGGGGCCACCAGCCAGAGGGGCCCTGCACTGCTGCTGGGTCACTTTGGTGGTGTTCAGTGGTGCCTGTTCTGAGCTAACATACGCAGGACACCACCTACTAAGCCCCCTACTAACGACAGTATTAGCTCAGTCGCGGAGCCAGACTGAGTGAGTTGCCCACCCGAGGTGGCAACCACCACAACGTCCCTCCAACGACCGTCCCCGCGAACCTCCAACCCCAAAGGCTTTGACACAAACTCACCACAGGCACAGAAGTGTATGGGCAAACCGAATCTGAGGTCATCATGAGACCAGAGCAACTGGGACCACCGAATCAGAGGCAATTTTTTAATTGCATGATGATCAATGACAATGAGGATGACGTAATTATGCTGCTGTGGAAGTGCATATGCTTTGAGACTACTTGACAGGGCTGTACTCTACGCTTACTATCATAATATATCCCGGCGTCAACCAGGCCCGAGAGATACAGACACCTGCAGTGTTGGTCAGGTAATTTGAGCAACACTCTCAAACTCGCATCCGTTAAGTGGATGAAGCTCGACTGTGTGGTCCCAATCTTCCCACTGAGCCCACAGCACACTCACTCTGGGTAGGAGCCGGCCGGAGTCCGAAAAATCCCTATGACTCTTATGGGAATCGAACCCGCGACCTTCCAGTCCGTAACCCAAGGCGCTAACCACTGCGCCATGGCGGCTGGTACTTTGATTTGTTTACTTTACAAGATTCAGCGCTATATAACTTCCATACATTACTATTATTATTATTATTATTTCCTTGCTTTGAAAAGCATGATTTCTCAGATGAAATAAATGACCTGAAGCAATCCCTAGTTTCTGAGAATAGCATCATTGTTGATGAAGAAATTATCTGTAAGCACTTAAAGGCAATAAATATTAACAAATCTCCCGGACCAGATGGTATATGTGGAAGAACCCTGAAATTCTGCGCTACTGAGCTTGCCAGTGTCCTTCAACACCTGTTCCAGGCCTCACTGGATACTTGTCAGATTCCAGTCATTTGGAAACTTCCAATGTAATATATACCTCTTCCAAAGAAACCCAATCCTTCTCGGCCTAACGATTTTAGACCTGTAGCTCTCACATCTCTTGTGATGAAAACGCTAGAAAAGATTGTAAAATCTCTCATTCTTTCCGCTACAGAGAAAGACCTTGACCCACTACAATTTGCGTACAGGTCTAGAAGGGTGTCGAAGATGCCAAACTTCTCATTTTGAACAAGTTGTATAGCCACTTGGAAACACCTGACTCTCATGCCAGAATATTGTTCGCTGACTTTAGTTCAGCTTTCAATACAATGCAGCCTCACGTTCTGGTTAACAAAATAATTTCAAAATTTGACGTAGACAATCAACTTGTTCGTTGGCTGATTGAATTTTTAACCAACAGACCACAGCGTGTTTTGGCCAACAAAATATCTTCTTGGTTAGATTTACCTGCACTTGTTCTCCACAGGGTTGCGTCCTCTCACCACTTCTGTACATTCTATACACAGATGATTGCAGAAGCAACTATGGAAATTCCTTTCTGGTAAAGTTCGCAGACGACAGTGCTCTGTTATCTCTCTTATCCGGATCAGTCTTAGACCACGGTCCAGCCCTCACCGAGTTCGTACACTGGTGTGACGAGGCCTATCTGGAGCTAAATGTTTCTAAAACTAAAGACCTGCCTATCAATTTCAGAAGATCAGGGCATACTCCTAAGAATATTATTATCCATAATCAAGAAGTTGAAAACGTTTCGAACTATAGGTATCTGGGAACTGTTTTTGACCACAAGTTAAACTGGGACGTTAACACTGGCACTTTTGTCAAAAAGGGACAACATGTGTATTTTCTGAGGAAACTGAAGTCATTTTTTGTAGACAAAAAGATTCTTTCCTTGTTTTACAAGTCTTACATAGAGAGTGTTCTAAGTTTTGCTTTCATTTGTTGGTACAATAACGTTAGTGTTAAAAACAAGAATGGCCTGCAGAGAATTGTAAGAATCTGCTCAAAATAATTGGAAAAGAACAAAGAGATCTCATGTCGTTCTGCAATCAGCAGCTTGTACGCCAAGCCACAGCAATTTTGGCTGATCCTCCCCATGCTTTGTTTCCAGAATTTCAGTTGTTGCCTTCGGAACGCCGTTTTCAGTGTCCCATCAGCAAAACTAACAGAAAAAGAAATTATTGTGTGCCAGTAAGCATTCGAATTATGAATTCACAATGATGTTGACTACCTAGTTTTTACATTTCTCTGAATTACTTGCCTGATTGTCATTGCTATGAGTGTAGTCAATACATAATTATGTGTGTGTGTGTGTGTGTGTGTGTGTGTGTGTGTGTGTGTGGGTGGGTGGGTGCGGGTGCGTGGGTGTGTGAAATAAGTCGGTCTTCCAGTCAATGGTCTTAAAACATTGAATTCATATATTGGTGTAGTCAAGTCAAGTCAAGTCAAAATTTTATTTCCAGATGGTACATTGAATAAGCAATGCATTTGCTTTTTTTCATCAAGCCATCTATCTAAGAACAAATTTCGTAATGATTATACTAAGACACTACATTATTGCATCATTTACCGTTAAATTAAACCAGTAAAAAAAGAGGAAAAAATCGATAAGGAGATACATTGAAAATACAAATTACCACACATACATATACATGCACACACATACTCATGCACGCCTGAGCGCGTGCGCGCTCACGTCCACACACACATTTAAATAAAAATGTTTTAAGAATTAAAAAAAGAAAATCATAAAACGTCAGGACAAACAAATTACTTCACCTACTGTTACATCCATTCTTTCACGTTTATACTTTAGATAATAAAAAGGTACAAGAATAAAACGTTAGAAAATACTAGGCATTCGTCATTACTGACAATATTACCTTCAATGACCTCCCTCCCCTCCTCCTCCACCCAGCAAACGTGTGCTTTTTTTGCGTTCATACTTTTCAAATAGCGCTTAAAAAAAAAGAAGACATATTCACACAATAGCTATCAAAGCAAGATAAGTCAAATAAGATTATAATAATGATTATCATAATAGAGATACAATTATAACAACAATCGCCCATCACCATGAGACAACAATATAACAAATGATCCCCATCACCATGAGACAACAACATAACCATGATAACAGAAAAGCATTGGAAAGGATGGGGGTGGGGGAGGAGTATCAGGGGGAAGGGGAAATACAAATTCAATCAAATTAATAGTGGTCTGTATGGTGTGGGTGTGCGTGGGTGTGTACGTGCTGCGTATATGCGTGCGTAAAAAATAAGTTTTTATGTCTTCTAGTCAATGGGTTTAAAATTGTGTTCACAATTGATGTGTGTGCGTGCGCCTGTGTGTGTATGTGTGTGCGCATGCGCGCGTGTGTGTTGGTGGTGTGTGTGTGTGTGTGTGTGTGTGTGTGTTCGTGACATTTTATTTGAAGTCATTTTGGAATGTTTTAACCAATATGAAATATAGCTTTTTGTGTCTTTGAGATTTTTGATGTGTATCAATCTGCCTGTCAGTATTGTAATTGCCCTTCATGGGATGATTGAAGTGATTTTGACTTGACTTGACTTGACTTGACACATTGTCACTATCGCCCGTCACACAGCCCGCTTCTTTCGCAATGCCCTCTGACCTGCAATGAGCCCGCCTGGCTAGTAGACTGCATAGGAAACCAGCCAAGTGTGAGAGAGTCGTTAGTAGCAATGTTATGGTCAGTTTGTATTGCAGTGGCCCCCATAAATCCCCCCTGACCTATGGGACCACTTAGCCCCAAACAGGGCCAGGGCACATCGATCCTTTTGAAGCCTTTGCCCTGAGAATGAGGGTGTGTGTGTGTGAGGGGTGCTTTGCCGTGTGAGTGAGTGGGTGACACACACGAGTAGTTTTGTAGTTTCAGAGCTGGGAGTTTACTTCTGCTAATCAGACAGACAGTGTGGACATGTGTGTGTGGATTAGTTTCGTAACCAGAGAACAGAGGGTTTATCGAGCCCTATGTTTTAACCAGGTGGATTCGAACACAGAAACCCACATGGTTTTGTGAACTTGGTGTGGAAACTGTGTGTTTCTGTAAGGAAGAGTAACAACACAGAGAGATGAAGGTAAAGCTTTGGTCGTGAAGAGGAAAGTCAGGACCATTCAAAAATACGTGACAGGTCAGCGATAGAAAGATGAAAACACAGAGAGCATCACACTTATTATCTTAAGTTTTTTAAAACTGTTTAATGTTGATATTGACGTAACGTGGGTTGTTGTTATAGTTTTATTCATTATATCATTATATATATATATTTATTATTTTATTTATTGATATGTGGATTGCCTTGCTGTTGAAGTGAGCCATTCCTAAGCATTTTGGTTGTGTGTGCATAAGTTTTGTCGTTCGTTTTGATTGGTTGTATTTTTTAAATTTTGGCTTTGAGGAATGCGTGGGATAATATCGTTCTATACAATGGGTATACCTTGAAGTCATTTGAGTACTGCTTTGTGATCAACTTTACAAACACGCACGCACACACACACATGTACCACCTGGAAATAAAATTTTGACTTTGACTTTGACTTTTGACACACACACACATTATTTCCCAGGCTGTTTAGCTCTATGTGGTTCTTTAGGTCCGTTAGGGAGGATTTAATGGGGCGGCTGGAGTCTATCTATCTATCTATCTATCTATCTATCTATCTACCTATCTATCTATCTATCTATCTATCTATCTATCTATCTATCTATCTATCTATCTATCTATCTATCTAACCATCCATCCATCCATCCATCCATCTATCTATCTATCTATCTATCTATCTACCTACCCATCTACCTATCTATCTACCTATCTACCTACCTACCTACCTATCTATCTATCTATCTATCTATCTATCTATCTATCTATCTATCTATCTATCTATCTATCTATCTATCTCTCTCTCTATCTCTCTATCTCTCTCTCTCTCTCTATCTCTCTATCTATTTATCTCTCTATCTCTCCCCCGAAATGTAACCGTTATATTTGTCAATATATAATATAATATTTATATATGTGTACGCATTTTATACATTTATATCTGCCTATGCATTCACAGTGTGTGTGTGTGAGTGTTGTCGCCAATGTTTTGGTTGGGTGCTGTGTGGTGTAATGTGGTCCCTGAGGTCAGCAGGGCTGTGGACAAGCTGGCTGACTGGGGGTGGGAACAGCAGAGACAGCAGTGACAGCAGTGACAGCAGGGACAGCAGTGACAGCAGGGACAGCAGGGACAGCAGTGACAGCAGTGACAGCAGTGACAGGACAGCAGTGACAGCAGTGACAGCAGTGACAGGACAGCAGTGACAGCAGGGACAGCAGTAACAGGACAGCAGTGACAGCAGTGACAGCAGGGACAGCAGTGACAGCAGTGACAGCAGGGACAGCAGTGACAGCAGTGACAGCAGTGACAGCAGGGACAGCAGTGACAGCAGTGACAGCAGTGACAGCAGGGACAGCAGTGACAGCAGAGACAGCAGTGACAGCAGGGACAGCAGTGACAGCAGTGACAGCAGTGACAGCAGGGACAGCAGTGACAGCAGTGACAGCAGGGACAGCAGTGACAGCAGAGACAGCAGTGACAGGACAGCAGTGACAGCAGGGACAGCAGGCACAGTATGGACAGCAGTGACAGCAGGCTAACCTCAGGCTTGGTGGTGTTCATCCCACTGTCTTCTCTAAAGGCTGGAAGTGTTCATGCCGTGCTGCTTCAGGAAAGAGACCTTTGTCTTCTCTAAAGGATTCACAGTATTTCAGAAAATGGACTTTTATAGTCTCTAAATTTTAATTTATCCACATTGTTTCATGAAAACTGACCTTTTTTTCTTCTGCAAATGATTCAGAAACTTTATTTCAGAAGAGGCCTTTTACAGTCTCCAAGTAATTTAGCCACAATATTTCAGAAGATGAAAATAGACTGTTATTTTCAACAAATGAACTAGTCACATTATGTTTTAGAAAACAGTTCCTTTTTCTGCAAACAATTTAGCCACGTTATTTCAGAAAATGAACTCCTGATTATTCTCCTGATAATTTTCCATATTGTTTTAGAAAAAAAGCCTTTTTCTGCAAATACTTTTACCACATCATTTAAGATAATTGAAATTTTTGTTCTGCATATAATTTAACCACACTATTTAAGAAAATATACAACATATATACCTTTGTCTGCAAACAATTTAGCCACATCATTTTAGAAAATGGAACTTTTTGTTCTGCAAATGATTTAGCCACACTGTTGTAGATAGCAGACCTTTGTTATATCCCAATGATTCAGACACATTCTTTGAGGAAATTGATCTCGTTTGCCAAATAAATCATTCATACTCTTTCAGAAAATAAACGTTTCTGTTTCCAAAATAATTCAGTTACATTTGTAAAAAAAAGAAGGTTTATATTTTCCAAAATAATGCAGACACACTCTTACGGAGAACAGACCTCGCTGGCTTAACGCTGTCCCCAATAGGCTTGTGAAAACATGGCTGCAGCAGTTCAAGCGAATAGAGTCATAGCTTAAGAGAAGAGTGGAGAAAACACCCCCACAGAAAACTCCAACCCTACTGAGTTTCCTTTTCGGATAAATTATTTTGATCTTTACCGAAAGTCTTGGGCTGCACACTGGTATCTAATTTGGGAGGTCACATAGTATCTTCTATAGAGTGCGAGTCGAAAAAAAAAAGGTTATTTTCACAGATATTTTTAAGTATGAAAAAATGCACTGTGCACTTGTTTTTGGAATTGAGGACATAAAGCAATACCAGGTAGTCACGAGAAAGTTGGAAATAATCATCAAATGAGGATTGCTTGTATTCCTACAGCGTTCACCCCGCGCGTGCATATTGCGGTAAGAAGGCTATCAGACGACAAAGGACTGAGGGGGTACAGTGTTTGCTGAAAAATTAAGAACAATCAAACCTACCAAATTAGTTCAAAATCACATGAGTTTTGAGTCAGAGGCTAGTCTTCCATAAAAAGTGGTTTTTATTTCTGTGGATGCCTTAGTACATGGGGTATGAATATAAGAGTCACATAGAAAAACAGAAGGAAAAGAGTGATTTTTAAAATTCCGGTGTGCGGCCTTGGAGACTTTGGCCAAAATGTTGGCTGCAAGAAGGAAGCAGTAAGGACATAAACGTTTCCTTTCATTTCCTTTTTTCGGATACTGCGTGGGTGACGTCATTACTGTGTTTCGGGTATTACGTTGGCAAGTGCCTATGATGTCAGGAAAGAGGTATTCTGACGTCATCTGGAACTCTGGGTTGGACGAGCCTCCTGTGGATTATGAATTTGTGAGTATTTCCTGTAGTGTGTTTGTCTGTCTGTCTGTCCTATGAAGAGTCATTTGTCAGTCTGTTTGTCTGTCTGTCCTATGAAGAGTCATTTGTCAGTCCGTTTGTCTGTCTATCCTATGAAGAGTTATTTGTCAGTCTGTTTGTCTGTCTGTCCTATGAAGAGTCATTTGTCAGTCTGTTTGTCTGTCTGTCCTATGAAGAGTCATTTGTCAGTCCGTTTGTCTGTCTATCCTATGAAGAGTCATTTGTCAGTCCGTTTGTCTGTCTATCCTATGAAGAGTCATTTGTCAGTCTGTTTGTCTGTCTGTCCTATGAAGAGTCATTTGTCAGTCTGTTTGTCTGTCTGTCCTATGAAGAGTCA
>CM054150.1:59491489-59508014 GCA_028751875.1 Rapana venosa
GAGAACCTTCTATCGATCGTGAAAAAGCGTAAATTAAGTGGTATGGGCATGTCACAAGATCCCAAGGAATTACAAAGACAGTTTTGCAAGGCACTGTCCAAGGAGGAAGAAGAAGAGGCAGACCAAGGAAGAGCTGGGAGGATAACATCAGTGAATGGACAGGCCTAGAACTCAACAAAACCCTGAGAAAGGCAGAACAGAGAGAAGAATGGAGGGAACTGGTTGCTGAGTCTTTGAGGGTGCCCCCACGGTCGTCAGACTACGGGACAGATAGATAGATAGATAGATATGAAAAAGCAGTGCAGTTGCTTTTTTTCATCAAGCCATCTAGCTAAGAAAAAAAAGATAATAATCATATATGCATACATAGAATTAAAAACCTAAACAATGATAAGCCATACAAATCAGACAAAAGAAAAAATTAATATATGCAGACATAGAAAAACCAAAAAAACATAAACACTATTAAATCATACAAATCAAACATGTGTGTGTTATATAATGTATGTGAGTGTGTTTGTGTGTGTTAGTGTGGAGGCTTGTCAATGTTAATCTGCCATGAGGCTACCAGCTATAGCGGCCCCGCACTGCTACTGGGTCACGTTGAAAGTGTTCAGAGGTGCATGTTCTGAGCTTACAAATGAAGGACACCCCCCACAACTTCCCTACTGACTACAGTGAACAAGTAGTTCAGTCACGTGTCAGACTGAAGGAGGCACTCACTGAAGGCCGTGACCTCAATGTCCCTCTGACAACCTTCTCCCGTGAACTCCCGACCCCAAAGGCCTTGACACAGACTCACCACAGGCACAGAAGAAGCGTTTGAGGAAACCGAAACTGAAGTCACCAGGAGACCAGAGCAAATGGGGTCACCAGATCAGAGACACTCATCTTTTGTTCCATGATGATCAGTCCAACTCCCTGCCCGTACACAAGCAGAGGTGAGGTCCTCAGCGTGACCAGCCCCACTCCAGCCATGGAGCATGCCGTGGAGCCCGTGACTGCCGGTTGGAGGGTAACTGTGACCCCCCTTTTGTGGGCCCCGGTGGACCATCACCTCCACCAGTCCATCAGTGCTGACAGGTGTCTGGAGGCGGTGACCCCCAGCCTTGTCCCCAGGTGTGACGTTGACCTCAGTGTTGGTGCTGCTTCCCCAGCACGCCAGTGGGGTTGCTGCGCAGTCTCCCAAGTCTGCAGACTGATGGAGTACTGCACTGGAGGATGCAGTGATGGTCACCACACCAGACTGGGCCATGACACGCACTTAGTCTGGCTCCGTCCGCCACCACCCACGTGACGCGGCTGTCATGTCAGTTAGTGTCTGAAGTGTGTGTCCTCTGCCACTGCATCACCACACACACACACACACACACACACACACACACACCCCTGAGTACCGTGCTGAGCTATGTCAACAGTCTGTGAACAGCTACACCACTCTGTCAACAGTCTGTGAACAACTACACCCCTGTGTCAACAGTCTGTGAACAACTACACCCCTCTGTGAACTGCTACACCCCTCTGTGAACTGCTACAGCCCTCTGTGAACTGCTACACCCCTCTGTGAACTGCTACAGCCCTCTGTGAACTGCTACACCCCTCTGTGAACTGCTACACCCCTCTGTGAACTGCTACACCCCTCTGTGAACTGCTACACCCCTCTGCGAACTGCTACACCCTCTGTGAACTGCTACACACCTCTGTGAACTGCTACACCCCTCTGTGAACTGCTACACCCCTCTGTGAACTGCTACACCCCTCTGTGAACTGCTACAGCCCTCTGTGAACTGCTACACCCCTTGTGAATGCTACACCCTCTGTAAAACTGCTACACCCCTCTGTGAACTGCTACACCCCTCTGTGAACTGCTACACCCCTCTGTGAACTGCTACACCCCTCTGTGAACTGCAACATCCCTCTGTGAACTGCTACAGCCCTCTGTGAACTGCTACACACCTCTGTGAACTGCTACAGCCCTCTGTGAACTGCAACACCCCTCTGTGAACTGCTACAGCCCTCTGTGAACTGCTACACCCCTCTGTGAACTGCTACAGCCCTCTGTGAACTGCAACACCCCTCTGTGAACTGCTACACCCCTCTGTGAACTGCTACACCCCTCTGTGAACTGCTACAGCCCTCTGTGAACTGCTACACCCCTCTGTGAACTGCTACACCCCACATCCACCCAGCGGCAGTGCTGTGGCAGGCGGAGTGCTCTTTGCTGGAACAAGACAGACACAGCTAAACTCCACCACAACCCCCGCGCCAACAGTGCCGGCCTCTTCCGAAATCATTACGAAATTTGTTCTTAGATAGATGGCTTGATGAAAAAAAGCAAATGCATTGCTTATTCAATGTACCATCTGGAAATAAAATTTTGACTTGACTTGACTTGACTTGACTTGACTTGCACTGATAGAAGCCTGACAATGAGCTGCCTGGCAATGAGCTGCCTGACAATGAGCTGCCTGGCAATGAGCTGCCTGACAATGAGCTGCCTGGCAATGAGCTGCCTGGCAATGAGCTGCCTGGCAATGAGCTGCCTGACAATGAGCTGCCTGGCAACTGCTGGCTCGGGATATCTGGAGCACTGAGCCACGCCTGAGTATGGGTGGGTGGGTATGATGAGATCAGTGTAAGTGGTGAAGTAAAGATAGCACTGGATTGTCACAGAAGAGGAATCAGCCCTTCCCTCATCCCCCAAACAGATGCAGGCTGTTCATCAGGGTGCAGAGCCACAACTCTTGCTGTCGGCCTGATGCTGGAAGCTGGGCCAGTGTGGCTGAGGCCTCCCTCCCCTGTCAGCACACACCTACCTGTCCTACCAGACATACACACAGACAGACATACACACACAGAAAGACAGACAGACAGACAGAAAGACGGACTCTGTGGCAGACACACACACAGACATACGGTCAGAGACGGGAATGGAAAAAAACCAATCAACCAGTCAGAGAGACAGACACACAGAATAACAAAGACAGGGAGTTTTTTAAAACAAAGTCCATGTTTTGGCACATCTTTTATTTCCGAACCCAACTACTGCCCAGTGCTCTACTGCCACACAGCCGACACGTCGCTGTGGTGCCTCTGCCCGTCAGTGCCATCATACCCTGGTCCATCACTCGCGGCATGGCCACAATGTCCCCACACAGCATCATGCCCTGCACTGACAGGGTCAGCTAGTGGTCAGCCTTGCTGCCCAGGCCCACCAGGTGGCGGAGGGTGTTCCTATAGCGGGAGCCCATGGTGAGGTAGACCAGGATGTTGAAGGTGGCGTTGATGTAGGACAAACCCTGTCCAGCAGCCACAGGAAGGTGAAGTACAGGTTTGTCTGCCGTCTGCCCACCCCATGTCCGGGATGAACAGCCACACCACTCTGTCAAACACACCACACCACTCTGTCAACCACCACACCACTCCCGTCAACAGCCCCACCACTCTGTCAACACACACCACACCACTCTAAACAACACACACACCCCTCTGTCAACACACACACCCCACACCACTCTGGGCAACACACACCCACTCTGTCAACACACACACACACAACACACCACAACCCACTCTGTCAACACACACCACACCTCTCTGTCAACACACACCACACCACTCTGTCAACACACCCACACACTCTGTCAACACACACACCACTCTGTCAACAGCCACACCACTCTGTCAACACCACACCAAATCTGTCAACAGCCACACCACCTGTCAACAGCCACACCACTCTGTCAACACACACACCACCCACTCTGTCAACCACTCACACACCACCCACTCTGTCAACACACACCACCCACTCTGTCAACACACACCACACCACTCTGTCACAAAACACCACACCACTCTGTCAAAAACACACCACCCACTCGTCAACACACACCCCACCACTCTGTCAACACACAAACCCCACCACCCTGTCAAAAACACACCACACCACTCCCGTCAACACACACACACCACACCACTCTGTCAACAGCCACACCACTCTGTCAACACCACAACACACCAAATCTGTCAACACACCACCACTCTGTCAAAAACACCACACCACTCTGTCAACACACACACCACACCACTCTGTCAACAGCCACACCACTTGTCAACACACACCCAAAACTGTCAACACACACACCACTCGTCAAAAGCCACACCACTCTGTCAACACACACCACCCACTCTGTCAACACACACCACACCCCTCTGTAAACACAACACCACACCACTCTGTCAACACACACCAACCCTTCTGTCAACACACACCACACCACTCTGTCAACACACACCCCACCACTCTGTCAACACACACCACACCACTCTGTCAACACACACCACACCCCTCTGTCAACACCACACACCACACCACTCTGTCAACACACACACACACACACACACCACTCCACTCTGTCAACACACACCACACCACACCTCTGTCAACACAAACACCACTCTGTCAAACACACCACACCACTCTGTCAACACACCACACCACTCTGTCAACACACACACACCCTCGGTCAACATACACCACACCAAACCACTCTGTCAAAACACACACCACACCACTCTGTCAACACATAACCACTCTGTCAACACACACACACACACACACACCCCACCCCTCTGTCAACACACACACCCACACCACTCTGTCAACACACACACCACACCAACCACTCTGTCAACACACACACCACCTACTTTGTCAACACCACCCCACACCACACCACTCTGTCAACACGCACACCACACCACTCTGTCAACACACACCACCACACCACACCACTCTGTCAACACACACCCACCACCCACTCTGTCAACCACACACCACACCACTCTTCACCCCCAACACCACACCACTCTGTCATCACACAACCTTTCTGTTAACACACACACCACACCACTCGTCAACACACACCCCCTCTGTCAACACACATCCCTCTGTCAACACACAACCCACTCTGTCAACACACAACCACTCTGTCAACACACAACCCTTTTATCAACCACACCCCTCTGTCAACACACACCCTCTGTCAACACAACACCCCTCAGTCAAACAACAACACTTTATCAACACACACCCTCTGTCAACACACACCCCTCTGTCAACACACACAACCCCTTTGTCAACACACACCCCTCTGTCAAAAACACCCTCTTTCAACACACAACCACTTTGTCAAAACACACAAACTCTGTCAACACACACACCCTCTGTCAACACACCCCACTTTTAACACACACAACCCCCCTGTCCCAAAACACACCCCCTCTGTCACACACAACCACTCTGTCAACACACAACCACTCTGTCAAAAACAAACCACTCTGTCAACACACAACCCCTCTGTCAAAACACACCCCTCTGTCAACACACACCCCCTCTGTCAACACAACCACTTTGTCAACACACAACCACTCTGTCAACACCCCAACCACTCTGTCAACAGCAACACCACAATGAAGACAGTCCACACCGCTCTGTCAACACACACCCCCTCTGTCAAAACACACCCCCTCTGTCAACACACAACCACTCTGACAACACACAACCACTCTGTCAAACCACAACCACTCTGTCAACACAACCCCTCTGTCAACACACAACCACTCTGTCAAACACAACTCTCTGTCAACACACAACCACACACAACCACTCTGTCAACACACACCCCTCTGTCAACACACAACCACTCTGTCAACACACAACCACTCTGTCAACACACAACCACTCTGTCAACACACACCCCTCTGTCAACACACACCCCTCTGTCAACACACACCCCCTCTGTCAACACACACCCCCTCTGTCAACACACAACCACTCTATCAACACACAACCACTCTGTCAACACACACCCCTCTGTCAACACACAACCACTCTGTCAACACAACCCCCCCTGTCAACACACAACCCCCTCTGTCAACACACAAACCCCTCTGTCAACCAACAACCACTCTGTCAACACACACCCCTCTGTCAACACACACCCCTCTGTCAACACACCCCCCCTCTGTCAACACACACCCCTCTGTCAACACACAACCACTCTATCAACACACAACCACTCTGTCAACACACAACCCCTCTGTCAACACACAACCACTCTGTCAACAACACCCGCTCTGTCAACACACAACCACTCTGTCAACACACAACCACTCTGTCAACACACAACCACTCTGTCAACACACACACCCTCTGTCAATACACACCACTTTGTGAACAGTCACGCCACTCTGTGAACAGTCACACCACTCTGTGAACAGTCACACTACTCTGAACAGTCACACCACTCTGTGAACAGTCACATCACTTTGTGAACAGTCACATCACTCTGGGGACAGTCACATCACTCTGGAAACATTCACACCACTCTGTGAACAGTCACACCACTTTGTGAACAGTCACATCACTCTGTGAACAGTCACACCACTCTGTGAACAGTCACGCCACTCTGTGAACAGTCACACCACTCTGTGAACAGTCACACCACTCTGTGAACAGTCACATCACTCTGTGAACAGTCAAACCATTCTGTGAACAGTCACATCACTCTGTGAACAGTCACATCACTCTGTGAACAGTCACACCACTCGGAACAGTCACACCACTCTGTGAACAGTCACATCGCTCTGTGAACAGTCACACCACTCTGTTAACAGTCACACCACTTTGTGAACAGTCACATCACTCGGAACAGTCACACCACTCTGGGAACAGTCACATCACTCGGAACAGTCACACCACTCTGTGAACAGTCACACCACTCGGAACAGTCACACCACTCTGTGAACAGTCACACCATTCTGGGAACAGTCACACCACTCGGAACAGTCACACCACTTTGTGGACAGTCACACCATTCTGGGAACAGTCACACCACTCTGGGAACAGTCACATCGCTCGGAACAGTCCACCATTCTAAAAAAACCCCAAAAACCTCGGAACACCCCTGGGAAGTCAATCCTGGAACAGTACACACTTTGGGAACAGTCCCCCACCCTTTGGGAACAGTAAAACCCCTTTGGAACGTCACCCCACCGGAACAGTCACCACTTTTTGGGACATCATTTTTGGGGAACCCCCTTTTGGAAAGTACACCCCGGGAACAGAAAAGGGAAACAGCCATCACCCCCAACACAAACATTTTAAACGTAAACCCTTACATCCAACACCCCCCAAAACTCCCCTCAAAATCACAACACCTAAAATACCCACTCAACACCAACCACCCCAAAAATAAAAAAAAACCCACCCCCAACCCAACCCCACCCAACCCAAAAAACCCCCCAAACCCCATTCACCAAAAATTTTACCCCTTTTTCCCCTTAATTTTTCCAAAACCCCATTTCCAAAAAATTTTAACCAAACTCATTACATCTTTTTTTTAAAATTTTAATTTTTATTCCTATAAAATGAGGGCCCTACTTTTAAAAAAGGGAAAAGGGGTTTTTAGTTTTTCCAAAGTTTTATGAGCGTTCGTAAGGGAAAACCCGCATTTCAATTAATGACTCATGAGGTTTTGTAAAAAGTCTAGTATGCATAGAGTTGCTTTTTTTTATTGAAAAAAGATTTTGTCTAAGAAAAAAAAAGAAAAAACGAGGATAAAAAAAGAAGTAAACACAGAGAAAAGCCACCCTTAAAGCAGCAGATACGTCGTTTTATATGTTGCGACCAAACATCCCCCAGCGTTTAAGATTCTGACAAGGGGGGGTTTAATCTACCCATGCTGTTTTGGGCTCCCCAAAAACTCCCCTGGTTATAAAGTTTTTATCCTCAGCGTAGCAATGCATCCCTTTTTCCCAGTTTTAGCATAAATTTTTCCATAAAAAAAGTCAAAAAACTGGAACTTAAATCCCCAAAAAAAGTATTTCAAATTAATGTTTTGATCTGTCCCTTTTCTTTTTTAGATTGATGTGTTTTTTTTCTCTTTTATTTTGGGAAAAGTTGGCTTTTCTAAAACTTTTAAATCCGGGCGCTTTTCCATTCAGTGCCTTTAGACGGGGTTTTTCCTTTTTCACATCTTTGGGTTCTATCTATCTATCTATCTGCCCCCGTAGTCTGACACCGTGGGGGCAACCCTCAAAGCTCAACAACCATTTCCCCTCCTTTCTTCTCTCTGTTCTGCCTTTCTCAGGGTTTTGTTGAGTTCAAAAGGCCTTTTCCTTCGCTGATGTTACCCTCCCGCTTTTCCCCTTGGTCGGGCCCTCTTCTTCTTCCCCCTTTGGGACAGGGCCTTGAAAAACTGTTTTTTTGCAAGCCCTTTGGAATCTTTTTACATGCCCATACCATTTTAATTTTTCGCCTTTTTCCCCCGATTTTTTAAAAGGGTTTTCCATGGGGGTTCCAAATTTTTTTTGGGCTGGATTTTTTTATTACATTTTCGTTGCTTTTTGTGGTTTTGTAGGAGTTGCCAAGGAGTCTCCAAACTTCATCTCCCCGCCTGAAACCCCTTCTCTCCAAATCCCAGTCGGGGGGGTCCATGATTCCAGGCATACAGAAAAATGGAAAACCAAGGGAGCGAAATTAGTCTGTCTTGGAAAAAAGTGAGATATTTTTTTTCTCTCCATTGGTTTTTTTATTTTGACAAAGTTTGTTATTGTCTGGCGTCCTGCATAATTTCTTCTGGGCTTGGATCCCGGTCTGATACAATGGCTCCCGGGTTCTTGAAGCTTTGAACTTTTTCCCAAAGCTTCTGGTCATTAACCCTGAATCAGTGCAAATGCCTTTTGGTTTTTTTATATCAGTTTTGGGGTTTTTCTGCAATGATTTCCATGCCGTATGTTTGGAGGCCTTATTCAAAGGGGTTTTTTGTTAGGGTGGCAAGCTCTTTTTTTTGAATTTCCCGCTAATTTATCAAAGTCATCTGCGAAGCGGGGGGTTTGTGATCGATTCCCGCCCCCAATGCGACTGATCCTTCATGTTTTTTCCTTACATCAGCCCGATTCTCTCAAGGGAAAAATGTTGAAAAAAAGTGGGGAGAGTAGACAAACCCCTTTCCTTAAAAAAATCCAACTTTTTTACGAAACCCTTTTCCAACTGTTGTTGTTTTTATTTCCCCCTGCATGGTGGGTCGGGTGTAAAAGCTGTTTGAAAAAGACTTTTGGGTCAAGGGGTTTTTCATTGATGCTGTACAAAACTTGGGTTTCCCACAAAAACTGCATGCCCCAACCCCGTCAATTGCCTTCCCTTAAAAAAACGATAAAAACATGGTAAAAAAGGGCTTTTTGAGTTTAAGGTTTCCCTCCCCACTTTGTATTCTGTGGTTGAAAAACTTTTTCTTTGTGGGTGCGCCCGCTCTGAAACCTGCTTTTACCTCCCCGCAATGATGGTCTCTGCTTGTGGCTTCAGTCTGTTCAATATTATCTGGAGCATGACCTTGCTTGGGTGGCATATGAGGCTGATTGTGCGGTAATTATGCATTGTTGTAGATTTCCTTTCTTGGGAGGGTGATCATGAGTGACTGAGTCCATGGGTGTTGGCCATTTTCCTGTCTGCCAGATCTTGTTTGCAGATCCTTAGAAGGGCGCTGATCATGGCTTCCCCTCCAGCTTGAACCAACTCAGCTGGAATGTTGTCAGCCCCTGCTGACTTCCCCTTTTTCAGCGATCTGACTGCTGTTTCCACTTCTTCTCGGAGGATAGGGTGACTGTCTGTGTCTTTGCTTGCGGGTACATTAAGGACTTCTGATCTCCTGCGGTTCTATAGTTATGCAGGTCGGAGCAGTATTCTGTCCATCTGTTCAGAATATCCTGGTCGTCAGTGAGACACTTCCCATTTTTGTCTTGAATTGTTAAACCTTTTCCCTGTTTGTGCTAGTCAGGTCTTCACTAGCTGATATGCTTTCTTGCTATTGTTTTTCTTGATGTTCCTTCAATGTCTTGGCACTGTTCACCGATCCTTTCTCTTTTGCCTCCGTCATGGACTCCTGATTCTTTTGTTGATGCCCTATATTGTTCTGCTCTTTCTTTTGTTTCATTTTTCTTTTTCTTCAACTCTACGCTTGTCGCATAGTTGTAGGATGTTAGGTGTGACCATGGTTTTTGACTGGTCGGTGTTTGCCAAGAGCTCGCTTGCTGTTTCAGTCACTGCTGTATTGAAACTATTCGTCAGTGTAATCTATGTCTGAGTCTATCACAGTGAGTGCTGCAAACTTTTCCACTATCCTTGCTTGAAAAAATTTCTATACCTCTGGGTCTTCAGCTATCTCGAGGTCAAATTTGATCTGATGTTGTTCCGCTTGTGGATTTTCTTTAGACGTAGTCGGAAAGTCATCATCACAAGATCATGATCACTCCCTATCTCTGCTCCTGGAAAACTTCGTGTCTGTGCGATGTTAACGCTAGACTGAACCGTCTTTTCACCATGATGTAATCTATTTGGTTTGGTGTTCTCCATTTGGGCTATGCCATGTCCATTTTCTGGATTTCTTGTGTGGGCCAAGTGTATTCACTAGCTGGAGGTGTTGTTACGGGCAACCCCAGGAGTCTCAAGCCTCTTTCATTTTTTTGGGTTTTACAATGGGGGCCCAAAAAACGCCCTCCCAATCTTTCCAAGCTTCTTCTCCACCTTGGCTTTTCCCAGTCCCCTTGCAAAACGAGGAGGGTCTTTTCCTTTGGGAGTTTGTTCAAACCTCTTGTAGCTGGTCTTTAAAATTTTTCCCTATGGGCCTTAAATCTTTTTGCATTTCAAATGGGGGGCGGGGGGCCTAAATTTTAACAGTTATTTTTAAGGGGGGGTTTGCTCTCAGGGGAATGGTAATTAAGCCCTCCGGACACAGGCAAACAGCCATGAGGGTGTTCACATTTTTCTTTGTGAAGGGAAAACCCCAAACGCCGTGTTCATTTTTAAAAATCCGGGTTTTCCACTGTAGTTTTAATTTTTGTGGTCTTCCTGGGTCTTTTGTTTCTCCCATTTTTTTTTTCCCCCCTTACTTTCGCAGACCCAAAGGATGGGGCCTTTTGGAAAACGGGAACTTCTAAAGGTGTAAAAATTTCTTCCACTTTGTTTGGGCAGCTCTTAGTGCCCGTAACATTCCATTGGCCAATGATGGGTTGTTTTTTCCCCAGGGAAAATTTTGCTGTTTTTACATCAGTACATACTTTCAAACCTCGGGGCCGGATGACAACAAAACGGGGCGCGGCCTTTGGTAAACCCCCGGGCGACGACCGACCCCGGTAGGAATTCTGGCTGCCCCTTTGTCATGGGTGAAATCAGGGGCAAATCAAACCCCTGGCGGAGCCCTCCCACCCCCGGTCGGGTTTTTTTTTTAAAATTGGGGTTTCCCCTCCCCACTTTGTGGCGGTGGTCCTGGGGTTACAGGTTTTCCCATTAGCAATTAAATTAAAACAACATCGTAGTTAGACAACAGAAAAACTAAAAAATAGCCCTAAAAAAAAGCTGGGGCATTTCCTTTGATGCGCCCCTTGACCTGAAAAACAACAGGGTTCCCGGGGCACTGACCTGAAGAAACATGTTCCCTGCACTGACCTAAGGGGGCCCGGGGGAAGACCAGGCGATGAAAAAAAAAATGGATTGAAAGACCACCAAAAACCGCCCCCCCCGGGGTCACGTCCCCTGACCCCGCGCCGCGAAGGAGGAGGAGGGGGAGGGGGGTGCCGCCCCCCACCCCGCTGCCTGCCGCAACTTCACCACCGAAAACCCCCGCCCGCACCTCCCCAAACCCCCCTCATCCCCCACAGGGTTTCCCACCCCCAAAGACAAAAGGGCGTCCAGCGAGTCCCCAGCTGTTTTGGGCTGCGGGTAAAAGGGCTGGGGCACCACCCGGTCCACCCGGGGGAGCGCGTCCCGGGGGTCGTGCACCCCAAAAGGGCTTGGTAGCGGGCTTTTGCCCCGACGGAGTACAGCGCCGGGGTGAGGATGCCCGACACCACATGAAGGCGGTGGTGGTGGAGGGGGGAACAGGACGCTGGGGCAGCGGAAAGGGGCCCTGCAGGATGCAGAAGAAATCTCTCACTGGCGATGATGGCGGAAAATGATCTGTGAAAACCCGGGTTTGAAGCCGTAGAAGCCCAGCAGGTTTTGGGGGCCGGGAAACGAGGGTGGGGCCATACCTGCAGACAAAGGAGGACTTCGGGGTGTAAAACCCTAAAACAGACATCTAAAAGAGTGGAGCCCCCAGGGCAGCTAAAATTTTTTGACACCTTTGGGTGGCAGGACGCTCTCAAGCCCCAAGGGGGGGACCACCCGGGCCATGGCGCGGTGGTTAGGGGCCGGCATTTTCGAACGGGAAAAGGTCGGGGGTTTGATTCCCATAGGATCATAGGGTTTTTTGGGACCCCGGGCCCGGGCTCCAACCCAGAGTGAGTGTGCTGGGGGCTCATTGGGAAGACGGGGACCACACAGTTAAAGCTTAAACCACTTTAGGGGTATGTGATTTTAAAAGAGTGTTCCCCTTCAATTACCTACCAACACTGCGGGGCCCGTAGCTCAGGGGCCCGGGTTGACGCCGGGATATATTATAAATATTTTAAGCGTAGAGTACAACCATGCCCAAAGAATTTCTCAAAGCACATGCACTTCAAACAGCACATCTTTAAACGTCATCCCAATGTCATTGTTTATCATACAAAAAAAAAAAATGCCCCCTTATTCTTTTTAGCTCGTTGCTCTGGTCCCCCATGGTGCCCTTCAGATTCGGTTTCCCCAAAACACTTCTTTTTCCCCTTTTGAGTTTTGTAAAACCCCCTTTGGGAGTTGGGGGGCTCCCCGGGGGAGGGTTTTTTGGGAAGGGACTTTTGGGGGTGGTTTCGCCACCCGGGGGGGGACTCACTAAGTTTTGGTCCGCGGCGGGCCTAAACTTTTTTAAAATTTCAAAAGGGTCTAGCCACACCCCGTCTTACCCTTGCCACTGATAAACCTGTTTTCCCCGATAAATTTCTCAATTTTTTTCCCTTTCTCAACATTCCCAAACCCTTTATCGGGAAAAAAAAAAAGGCTTTACCCCCCCAAAACCCTAAAAGGCCTTTGGGAATATTCAAACTTTCCCCTTTCCCAAGCTGTTAAACCGCCTATCAAAAACCCCCTGACCTTTCTGACCCTCCAAAAGCACAAAATACCGTCCTCAGCCCAACCCTTTGGATGAGCATGCTCCTCCTACTGCCCAAACCCCCTGCCTGATAGGCCATGTAAAAACCATGGTAAAACCCGGGCCCAACCCGGGTGGGCAAAACGAAAACCCGCCCGGCAACAGAGCGGAAGGCGAAAAACAAAAAGCCGAAAAAAAAACAAACAGCTTTTTCCCGTAAAAAAATCAACAAATTTAAAAAAACCTTAATTCGTTCAGCAAAAAAAAGTATTACTCTTCTCAAGTTCTTGATGCCACGTCTATAAAGTCCTTTTTTCCCCCTCACACCACTTTTTTTCCTTTGGGGATCTGAGAAGGCAATTTCCTCTGCCTTCTTTTTCACACCACTCTGAATTTTCCAACCTATATTTTTTTCTTTCTTCTCGCAAAGTCCGCAACATTCGCTCCATTTGGGGACCCAGACTCCTTTCCAGCCTGCAATTTTCTAAATCCCCCAATTCCTGGCACTCCCCCTTTTCCTTTCACCCCCCGCAAGCGAGAAAAAAAATCGAAAAAAAATTCTGAAAGGAATGCTAAAAAAACATTAAATTCTTCCCCCCCAAAACCTGCTTCTTTTTTTTGGCACAGTCCCCTGCCACAAACTTATTCCCCCCTATTACGAATATAGTAAACTTTTTCTCTTTCTCGGAAAATTTTTCCTCACTCTAAAAACTGCCATAGTCACACCTCTATTTCAAAAAGCATACCTTGACCCCAAATTTTTCTGAAAACTATAGCCCCTTTTTTTCCAACCTACCGTTTATCCCTAAAGCCCTTTTAAAATAGTTCTAAAACAGCTCAACAACCACCTTTTCCCTCCAACCCGCCCCCCTTCCTGCCCCAGTCTGCCTATCGTTTCCCAAACCCCAGCACTGAAACTACCCTCCCACACCTTAAACACACTTCTACTCCCCTTCTGACTCAGGGAAAAAACTTCTTCTTACTCTACTCGACTTAACTGCAGCCTTTGACACTATTTTACCCCAAACCCCCCCCCCCCTTAATTTTCCCCCCTTTTTTTCCCCCTTTTCAAAAAACATTTTGGGGTTACTTTACAGAAACCCCTTTCCCGGGTTTAAAATTCCATCCCTTACTGCCCGATTCCCCGACATCACAGTAAAACAAATTCAGTCAGTACCTGCAAGATTTGGGAATGTTGGGATTCCACAGGATCTGTTTTTTGGCCCTGGGTTTTTTTCCCCCTCTACACTGCTCCACGTCAAAATATTTTTAACCCCATCAGAAACAAACCCTCATTTTTAAAGCAGATTACCTCAGATTCAAGCAGTGACACTCCTGGAAAAACTGCCTTTTCTCTTTAAAAAATAAGGGCCAAAACTTCTTTCAAATATCCAAAAATTTGGGTGAATACAAAAACAAAAATTTCAGCTAAAGGGGAGATAAAAACGGAAACCATGTTTTAGGGGGCCAAACACAAACCCCTCTTTCCCTCACAACAGGGTTCAATACAACTTGGGGAATGCCCTCAGGTTTCCCCTTTTTCCACTGTTTTTGAATATCTAGGGGTCATTATTTTACAACACACTCCCCCTACAAAAATTCAAACACCAGACCTCCAGTCCTGTTAATTTAATTACGGCGAAATTTGTGCATTTTTGAAAGTACCCCGTCCCCCCATGCAACCCTCCAAAAATTGTTGGTCCCCCTCCCTTCTTCATGTCCCGGACTAAATTTCAATCCCTGTTGGCTGTTTTTGCCAGCACATCAATCCAAACCCTTCAAATTTTAAAAAAACTCTGCAGCTCGTCCCAATCCCAAAAGAAAAAATCTGAGCAAAATTTTCCCCTTTTCTTGCAATTCTCCCCTGGCTCCGTGCCACAGAGAAATAAACTATAAGATCAGTAACCCCCCTGTTAAAAAAAGTCTCCACAAAACAAAATTTCGCCTACCTCTGTGAATGTTTTTCCCCTTTCCCCTCCTTTTCGTTTTCTCAACTCTGGGGTTGCCCCCCCCCGAAACCCTTTTTGCCTACAATACTAGATTCAAACCCAAACCACCATCGGGCCCTCCCCTCTTTTCTCAAATTTTTTGGGCCATTGATGTGGAAAAATCTCCCTCCTCCTCCCCGCCAAAAACCCTTTTTTAAAGACCTTTTAAATTCCCGCTCAAGACATATTTTTTTCAAACCTAAGATTTTTCCCCTTTCCGCCTCAACTCATAAATTTTTTTCCCGCCTTTAAAGCCAAGATTCTTTTGCCCTTTCCAGGGTGTTGTGTGTGTGTGTGTTTTGTGTGTTGTGTGTGGGGTGTGTGTGTGTGTTTGTGTGTGTGTGTGTTGTGTGTGTGTGTGTGTGTGTTGTTGTGTGTGGGGTGTGTGGTGTGTGTGGTGTTTTGGTGTTTTGGTGTGTTGTGTTGTTGTGGTGTGTGTATGTGTGGTGGGGTGTGTGGTGTGGGCTGGGGGGCACATTTGGACTTGGGTGGACTATTTCTTTTTCACTGGTTGTATGTGGAAAATGAGTTGAGTGCAAAACGCTTTGATTTGTTCCCCCTTTCAAAATATAGCGCTATATAAATTTCATTTTTTATTTTGTAGTTTATTATTTTTATTATTTTAGAAGGGGGTTAGTAGGGGTGTCCCGCGTTGTTAGCTCAGAACAGGGGGCCACTGAACACCACCAAATGACCCAGCAGCATGGGAGGGCCCCTCTGATTGGGGGCCCCACGGAGGCCTTAAATTGATGAGCCCCCCTGTGGACTCCCGACCCTGGGGTTTTAAGGGGCGAATCTGGGTATAGCTTGGGGGGGAGGGTTGAGACGCGGCGGGGGGAAAACCCCATCACAGAAAAAAGAGGCAGGGGAAAAGACCCCAGCGAGGGGTGGGCTTTCCCCCTGTTTTTGGGGGTTTTTTGGGGTTTTTTTTCCCTTTTTTTCTTTTCTTTTTTTTTTCTTTTTTTTTTTTTGGGGGGGGGGGGTGGGGGGGGGCCAAAAAGGGGGACCCCTTTTTTTGACAAAGAATTTCAACAAATTTAAAGGACTAATTCCAACCCTTTAAAAGACAGAAAAAAAGCTTTTTTGCAAAAATTTATTCCCCCTTTCTTTTAATTTTAAAAAAAGATCATATTTTTTTTCATTCTCCTTCCCTCGGTTTTTGGTTCTTGGGGAAAGGTTTTAAAGTGGGCTCTTTTTCCCCCTTTCCCCCCCCCCCCCCCCCCCCCCCCCTCCCCCTCCCCCCCCCCCTTCCCCCCCCCCCTTTTTTTCCAAAAATTTAACATTTGAATACGCAATGCATTTTTCTTTTTTTTTTATCAAGCCATCTATCAAGAAAAAAATTTCTTTATGTTATACTGAAATACACCCTTATTTCAACCTTTTTTTCCCTTTAAAATTTAAAACCCGTAAAAAGAGGAAAATCGATAAGAAATACATTGGAAAAAAACAAATTACACCAAAAACATACAC
>CM054150.1:59508514-59585780 GCA_028751875.1 Rapana venosa
GTGGGAGAGAAAGGCTTTTTTTTAAAGTTTTTTCTCGAAACAAATGCAGGAAAGGGCCCAAGGAAGGAAAACAAATAAAAAACCCAAGAATAAAAGACAGGGAAAAAAAAGGAACAAGGCAGAAAAAAAGGAAAGGGAAAGAATTGGTTGGGGGGGAATATCCAAACACAAAATTTCCAGAAGTTTGGTTTGCTTTTAATACGAAAAAACTCCCGGCACTAAAACCCCTTCCCGGACCCCCAAATTTCCCTGGAAATCCCTCTCTTTTTTCTATCATCCAAAAGCGAGAAAAAAATTTAAAGAAAAATTCTGAAAAAAATTTGAAAAATGAAACCGGGGGGTCTCAATCCTGTAAATGTTTCCCTCTTTTCCTCTCATGCCTTTGGGCCCTTTTTAAAACCCCCCACAATCACAAAAAAGTAAATTTCATCTCTCTTTCGGGATTTTTTTTTTTCACTCTAAAACCCTTTCAATTGTTACACATCTACTAAAAAAAAAAAGCCACCCCCTGACATTGTGAAAGAAACACCTTTTTCTAAGCCCCTTTTTTATCCAAAATTTTGGAAAATTTTTTCAAAAAACTTACAACACCCCATTTTTCCCTCATTAGTTCCTTTTTCCTTTTTAGTTTCCCTATCAAGTCAACGAACCCCACAAAAAACCACTTACCCATCCACACGGAAAACACACTTCTACAGTTTTAAACCCCGGGAAAAATCCCCTTTCTCAAAATCCGGGACTTCCCTTGCACCCCTTTAACCTATAAACATTTCAGTTTTTTCCTTTAATTTTGAAAAAAAACGTGTACCCTTGAAGGCACAGCCCTTCCTAGTTTAATTTTCCTTTCCTTACGACGACTCTACAGAAATTAATAAATATATGGCACACGGGGAAGGTAGACCCCTTAACGGGTATAAACTTCGGGGCCCACTGTTATTTTAAAGTCTCCCGCTCCACTGTCACATATTATAAAAAAAAAAACTGCCCAAAACAGATCAACCAAAATTTTAATATTCTGATGCCCTCTCAGATTAAAAGCAGGGGGTACCCCAAAAATTTCTGCCTTTTTTCTTGTTAAAATTTAGGTCACACTGATTTCAGGATTTTGAAAACTGGAGGGACAAAACAATTAAAAGAAAAAGGCATTTAAAAAAAAAACCCATGCTTGGGGAGACCCAAACACAACTATTCCTTTTCACATCAGGTTAAATTGAATTTCGTAATACTCGTCCCATCCTACTGCTGTGAAAAAATTTAAATTGCCTTTACCCAAAAACATTTGCCCCATGCAAAATTTTGTCACCTAACCTCTAGCCATTCTTCTCTTAAGTATGGCATATTTTTCCCAATTAGGAATACCTGCTACGGGACGCAACCTAAAAATTTTTTTCACTTTCCCTTCCTGTCGGGACTATTGCAATTTTCTTTTGGGGGTCTTCCAAAATAAATCACCCCCCTTTCACGTATAAAAAAACTCTCCCTGTTTGATCGGTCCAAAGAAAAGAACAACAAATCCAGCTTAATTCCTCTCTTGCCCTCTTTTCCACGGGCCCTTTTTGCACGAGACTAAATTTAACATTTTCAGTAACCCTCTGACAAAAATTTTTGTTCCAAAACAACAGCCCCCCCCCTTCTTCGATAATGTCTTCCCCTTCCCGGTTTTTTTTCTCTTTCCCCTCGGCTGGCTGCGATAACCAGTGTTTGAAAAATATATTATTCAGTGAAAACCCCTTTAAAACCAGGAGTTTGCCCCTTATCCCATTCCCAAACAGTTTTGGGGGACTAAACACAGTCTGGGGTCATTTTTCCCCCAGTGTTTTCCTTCTACCAGAAGAGTAGACCAATGGTTAATCAGAAGCCCCTTACTTTTGGGGGTTTTTTTTGCAAACTTAGTAAACTTAAAAACCCACCATTTACAACTGTCCACGTTTTTTAAAACGGGTTCCACTGGGGGCAGCTCATTTTCCGGGTTTTAGAAACCAACTAACAGCACGGGGCAGGCAGGAAAGTCAACATAAACAACATTCACAATGGCCCCCCCTTTCTAAAAGACGTTTTTTGGCCCCCAAATTGCTTTTGGATTTGCCTTAGGGGAAAGCAAAAGTGTTACCTCCCATCAGCATTTGATCTGGCCCATAGGGTTTTTTGGGTTTAAAAAGTCAGATCACTTGGCCCTTGTGTTTGGGGACAAGCAGTGGGATGATTAGGAGCACGGGTTCCCAAGCAGTTTCAGCACTGGGGTTTAAAATTTGGAAAAGGGGAAAAATTCATGAAGTGGAGCTGAACCCCCCCACCCCCTACTCCCCTTTTTGGGTCAGCCAAGCAGCTACAAGTAGGTATGACCTAAAACACTGTAAACATGCTGTCACACAACTAGTAGACACTAGAGCAGCTGTTGCGGTGTGAAGATCTCGTATTTGAATGTACATGTCTGTGTGTGTCTGTGTGTGTGTGTGTGTGTGTTGTTTTATTACCACTTTGGGTCATGGCAGAGATTTGTGAAATTCGGTTTGCTCTGTGGAGGAGAGCATGTGGCCAGAAGAGCAGCATAGAATTCAGACTCTCTTGATGGGCCACAAGCAGAGCCACCCATCATTTTGTTTCTTTTCCTGTGTGTGTGTGTGTGTGTGTGTGTGTGTGTGTTTGTCAGAGAGAAGAGTGAGAGACAAAAGATAGTGTTTCCCTATTAGGGTGACTGGGACCTGGGTTTTTATCATCTCAAGCGACCAGGGCTTGCAGACCCTTTCGAGATGTTTAAACGCTTCTCACAGGTTAGTTCTTTGGGTGATGTCACGATCATCTTGTATCCTGCTGACAGTCTTGATACTGAGCACCTCACCTTCACAACAACAAAAAACAACGGAAGGAATGGTGCTCACCAGGATAGACATAGGTCAGTCTCAGACAGTTTGTTAACTTCAGAGTTTATGAAGACACTGACTCACCTTTATACCTTATATTTACCTTTAGTCATTTTGCAGCAGGAAACCAAATACTATGTATATTTATGTCTTGACGGATACACACATATTTACATACATACAGACATATGTACTTGCATGCATGCATACATACATACATACATACATACATATATACATAGCTACATACATACATACATACATACCTGTATTTATATACATGAAGATTGTAGTCACGTTCTTCTTCAGCTATGTTTCAAAGCCTCCGTTATCAATACAGATCCTTTTTACCCTCAGAAATTGTGAGCAAGACCTATATGGACCTGATTTGTCAGTCACTTAACGTTCTTCCTTTTTCTTTGTTGTCAAACACTCAAACAGCAACTCTTTTTGCCGGTCATATGAGCAGAAATGCTTTGCTCTGCTGTTAAGCACCTGGCAAATCAGGCCCAGCACATCTGACCCCAACGTGGGAGAGAAATGCTATGTTTTAAGTGTTTCTCGAAACAAACTGCAGGAGAATGAACCAAGAAGTCAAAAAAATAAAAAAAACAAGAAGAAAGAGACAGGAAGAAAAGGAACAAGGCAGAAACAAAGAAAGGAATAGAATTGAGCTGGGGGGATGATCCTAACATGGAATATCCAGAAGCTTGGGATGCTATTTATACTGACAAACTCCCAGCATTTCAACTCCCTTCCCTGATCCTTAATTCACTGGCATCTCTCCACTGTTCCATCATCCAACAAGCAAGAAATAAATCAGAACAAATCTGAAAGAAATGACAATAAAACCGGGAGATCACAATCCTGTAAATGCTTCTCTTTTCCTCTCAGTGCCTTTGACACCTTACACCCACTATCACAAAAAAGTAAATTCATCTTTTCTTTCGGGATGTTTTTTCATCAGCTCTCAAACCTACAATAGTTACACATCTACTCAAAAAGCACGACCTCCACCCTGACATTGTGGAGAACTACACACCTGTTTCTAAGCTACCTTTTATCTCAAATGTTCTTGGAAAAGTTTTTCTGAAACATATCAACAGCCATATTTACTCTACTATTCTCCTTCTTCCTCTTTAGTCTGCCTATCAAGTCAACAACAGCACAGAAACCACCCTAGTCCATCCACACATTAAACACACTTCTACACGCTTCTGACTCCAGGAAAGTCTTCCTTCTCACACTCCTTGACTTACCTGCAGCCTTTAACACTATAAACATTTCAGTTCTTTCCCAACTGAAAAAAACGTGTAGTCTTGAAGGCACAGCCCTCTCCTAGTTTAGTTCATACCTTACAGACTGACTCTACAGAGATTCAATCAATATATGCCACACTGGAATGTAGAGTCTAACAGGTATCACTTCTGGGCACTGTTCTTTTCACTGTCTATACTGCTCCACTGTCACATATTTTTTAAAAACAACTTTCAACTGATGAACCATAATTTAATATTCTGATGACTCTCAGATTCAAAGCAGTGGTACTCCTGAAAATCTGCCTTCTTTCTTGATAAATATGTCACACTGACGTCAGGATATTGAAAACTGGATGATGCATAACAAGTTACAGCCAAATGCAGTTAAAAACAAAAGCCATGCTTGTGAGGACCAAACACAAACTATCTCCTATCACATCAGCTTCAATAGAATTTTGTAATACGTCAGTCCATCTATCTACTGCTGTGAAAAATTTAGAGGTCATTATCCAAAACATTCATTTCAACTGAAAAAAACGTGTAGTCTTGAAGGTACAGCCCTCTCCTAGTTTAGTTCATACCTTACAGACTGACTCTACAGAGATTCAATCAATATATGCCACACTGGAATGTAGAGTCCCACAGGTATCACTTCTTGGCACTGTTCTTTTCACTGTCTATACTGCTACACTGTCACATTTAAAAAAAAAATCTTTCAACAGATCAACCATAATTTAATATTTTGATGACTCTCAGATTTAAAGCAGTGGTACTCCTGAAAATCTGCCTTCTTTCTTGATAAATATGTCACACTGACTTCAAGACATTCAAAACATTCAGCGCTATATAAATTCCATACATTATTGTTATTATTATTATTATTATTATTATTATTATTTTAATATATTATTATTATTACTATTATTATTATTATTAAAACTGGATGATACATATAAAAAGTTACAGCCATATGCAGTTAAAAACGAAAGCATGCTTGTGGGAACCAAATGCAAAATCTCTCCCATCACATCAGCTTGAATAGAATTTCGCAATACGTCAGTCCCTCTATCTACTGCTGTGTAATATTTAGAGGTCAATACCCACAACACTTTTCCCCACAAAACTTCATCACCCAACCGCCGCCATGCTTCTCTTAAGGTGACATATTATTGCAAGTTGGAAGTCCCTTTTCTACTGACGAACCTAAAAACTTGCCCCACTTTCCCATTGTTGGACTATTGCCATTCTCTTTTGGCTGGTTTCCAGAATCATCAGTCCCTTCGGTATACAAAACCTGTTTCTTGATCAGCCCCTTTAGAAATAACAACAAATCCACCCACTTTAAATCCTTTTTGCCATTTTCCCCACTGGCCGCTTTTGCCACAGGAAAACTAAAAGGGTTCAGTTTCCTCTGTCACAAATTTTTTCAAACAATAGCACCCCCCTTATTAAAAAATTCCCCCTGTAAACCCCTTTTCTCGTTTCCCTTGCTCTGCGCAGGTAAAAGTCCCTTACAATTTTAAATTCAACCATTTCCACCATTGGCCTCACTTTTTCTCTTTTTCGGGACCCCCAGGGGGAATGAATTCCCTATGTCCTTTCCCCAAAATTTCCTTTAAATTTTTTAAAAAACCCCAGTAAAGGGCATACGTTTTTAAAAAAATGTTTTTCCCCTTCCTTCCATCCCCTAGACTTGTCCTGCCGGAAACCCAGTAAATACACATAACCCTGCAAGGTTTTTAAACATTGGGGCGTGTGGGTATTTTGGGGCGTGCCTCGGGTGGGTGGGGTGGGGTGTGTGTTTTGTGTGTGTGTGTGTGTGCGCCCCGCGCGGTGGTGTGTGTTTACGTTTTTGTGTATGTTTATGTGCGTGTTTTTTACTGTGTTATGTGTTTGTGTGGGGTGATTTGATTTGTTTTAAAATCATGATTGTTTTTTTGTTGTTAAAGGGGAAACAGTTAAAATTGTAGCTTTTTGATTTGTCAATCTCAACCACACCGAAGTTGAATGGCGGGCCTGATTGTCGGGCTTTCAAACGGTATGCGGTGCACAAAACTCAGGGGGCTGAGAAAACCCCAAGGTTTTCTCGGGCGGGAGGAAGAATGAGGGCTGGGGGTTTCAGGTTCTTGACTTTTTTAGGTTTTCCAGTACCTAGGCTTAAAATTTTATAGCTTTTCTTTACCGGCAGATCTCTCCCCTCTTTTCCCCCCTTCTGTTCTCTTTCTCCCTGTCTCCTGTCTCTTCTCTGTCTTTTCTGTCTCCACCACCATACATACATACAAAAATTACGAGTAAAAGGAAAAATTTACAAAGGGGTTATAAATCATTTAAGCTTGCAGAACAGACGCCCCAACATAATGCACACACATACGACAGGGGCGAGCTCGTGTGCATTCACACAAAAAGGAAACCGTTAGAAAATTAGGAAGATAGATAGTTAGTTAGACAGAAGTTAGATAGAAAAAGAGGACCAAAACAAATTTTTAAATTTATTTTTTTAATTTAATATAAAATAATATATATATTTTATATATATATTAATAAAATTTTATATTTTTAAATATTACATGTTTTTTTGTATATATTAAAATAAAATGTGTTTTGTATGCGTGTATCCCTGCAAAACATGCATACATGTGTGTGTGTCGCGCGCGTGCTAAGTTAAATTTAAAACCCAATCGAATTTTTCTCTCTAAGTATACCCTTTATATATCTATTTTCTATATATATATTATAACAAAATAGATATAATATATGTATACTTAAAGAGAGAAAATTCGAATGGTTATAAATTTATCTTAGCACGCGCGGCGCCACACACAAACATGTTTTTATGTTTTTCAGGCACACAAGCAAAAATAAACCCAAGTAAAATTTCGGGAAAATTTGGTTTTATGGTTACAAAATGTGTTTTGTGTTTTTTAGTCTATCTTCTTTTTTTTTGGGGGGTCCCGTCACCCTGAAAAGACCGGGTTGGGAAAAAAGAAAAAAATGATAGATAGATAGGCCGGGCCCGGGAAAACAGATTCAAAACACAATTTCCCCAACACACACAGATAGATTGTTTGATTTGTAAATAGACAGACAGACGACGATTCAAAACCCCCACACACACACACACCAACACAAACACACACACACACAAACACACACCCCACACACCACACACCAAAAACAAACACACACACAAAACACCACACACAACACCAAAATTACAGACAGACAAAAGGGTATAAGACAGCATACATGCTTAAAATACATACATACCATACTTTCTAACATACATAAAAACATACAAACATAAAAAAATACATACATCATACATACATACATTCTAATACATCAAACAAAATTAAAACATTTTTTTATTACACCCAAATGCCGTTTTTAAACATCCCCTTTTAAAATTTTACTAACTTTTTTTCTTGTTCAAAGCTGTTTAAATTTAGTGGGCTTTTTAGCCCATCCTGTACTCCTTTAAAACCATTGAGGGTCTTAATCTTTTTTTTGCACAACCATGTTTTTGGGCCCAATGACTGTCAGCCTTTTTAAAAACAGATACCCAAAATCTGGGTTTTACTGGCTTTTCCCGTGAGATAAGTTTGCCCCATTTTTCCCCTATCATGTGTACTGGGGATTCAAGTCCTACAGGGTAGCCATGCAGTGGTGTTTATTTGGTTTGTTCCCCGTCGGATTAAAGGATGAGTAGGCAGGCAGGCTTATCTGTCAGAATGTGTCCTCATATGGGAGAAGAGGCCGATTCTGGATGCACAGCACTTCCCACAGGTGTTGCAAGGGAAAACGTCTCCAGAAGTTGAGCCCTGCTTCCTTCGCTCAAGCTTCTCCTTAATGGCCAGCAGTCTTTATGCCACTGGAGCACAACATTCTCTAGCGAGAACGATCAAGAGCATCAGTTTCCCAGGTAGCGATTTCTAAGTCACAGGCTTTAAGGTTTGTCTTCAAGGTGTCCTTGAAGCGCTTGTAGGGTCTTCCAAGTTTTCGGAGGCCTTCCTTCAGGTGGCCATACAATAGCATCCTTGGGATCCTGCTGTCTGTCATTCGGACAACGTGTCCTGTCCAACCTAGCTGGTACTTGATCAGTAGGCTTTCGATACTGGGCAGGCTGCTCTCCTCTAGAACCTGGAGGTTGGAGACCCTGTCTTGCCACTTTATTCCGAGGATCTTTCCTAGGCATCTCTGGTGAAACTGCTCAAGCTGTTGAATGTGACGGCAGTACGTCGTCCATGTTTCACAGCAGTACAACAAGGTGGTCAGCACGACAGCTCTGTAAGTTTTGATTTTGGTGCTGAGCCTGATGCCTTTGTTGTTCCACAGCCTGTTGTTGAGTCTGCCGAAGGCAGAACTGGCCTTGGCGGTGCGCACTGTAACTTCTGCATCAAGGGTTCCTTTGCTGCAGAGGGAGTTGCCCAGGTAGAAAATTTGTCGATGAAAGATCTCTGTGCATCATCTTAACTTCAGGGGGGGGGAAGGCACTATTTCGTGAAATAGCTGGTTGGTGCATGAACCGGTCTTGCTGGGGTGAGGTGAGTCCAAAGGGCCCCTGCAGGAGGAAAGGAACCAGCCCCAAAAAAGAACCTATGTCCTCAGGGGTGTGTGGGCAACGCGCAATTCAGCAAAGGGGAAACTCTCTAACAGTGCCCAGACCCCCGGATCAGATGGAGTCCCCCCAAAGTTAAAAAATTTTCCATCGTGCAAAACTGAATGCAGATCCCCCTTCACAGTTTTGGGAAGGCGTCAATGCTGCAGAAAAAGGGGGGAAATAGAGAACAGTGTGGGTGCCAGGATGCAGCCCGTTTACTTTTTAAAACCCAGGAAAGGACCGACATGTCAATTTTCCTGTACTCCCCTCATGCCATCTGGAGTACACAATCACGTTTGGGCCTTTGGGGAAACCACACTTTAGGAGGGTCTCCACAGCCCACGGCTGTAAAAAAACCGTTAATAGCTCATTTAGTAGAGAGTTCTAGTGTTACCCCTACTAAAAGGGATTTGAAACTTGATCAGTCAGCATTTATATAATAATATTTGGGATTGATGTCCCTAACTTTGTCTAGTTTTCAATGATTGATTAATTTACATTTTGGCATTGGCTACTTCCTATTGTATTGTTCAACAGTTCCCCAGGCACAATATAGAACAAGAATGGGAGAAATGAAGGAAAGAGATCAATGGCACTGACCCGTTGATTTCGAAATATCTGGATTAAATTGAGGTTGATGCAAAGCTTAAGCCTCGGCATCTTTTCCTTTACTGTGACGTGCCAAAGCTTAAGAATCGGCACGGTCTTACGATTTTGTAATACCATAGTGATGTTTAACTCAAGGAAAGTACTCTGGGCCTATAGGGCAATTATTTTTCTAACACTGTTGCTTTCTTTGTCCATATGCTGCCTTGTTTTTAATCTGTTGGCTAATTTTGTTAGACAATGTCAACAAGTGTTATCTTTGGATTTTCAGGCTCTCCAGTGTTATGATTCTTTTAAAAAAATCTGTTGTACGAAAAAATGACTTAGATGGATTCAGCCTGTTCAGGGAACTTTACTTTGGTGGAAAAATCATCACATTGCTTCAAGGGGGCTAGTTAATGAACAGTTCAAGCATGTAAGGACCAGCCCTAATTTTCAAAACTTTATTTTTTTCACAATTCAGTGACATATTTTGAATAATTTGTTTAAAAATAATTACAGGTCATCTATTAAAAACTGTTGAAAATAATTCAAAAAAGTAGACATTATAAGATTTTCAATGATGTATAATGTGTATGTCATTATTATGTTTGGGTAAGTCTGCTGTTTTTTCAAATATAGCCATAGGGGTCGGGATAGCTCAGTGGTCAGAACTCTCGCTTTCCCCCGCCAAGTTAAAGCAGTGTTAGAGCATGGTACCTGTGGTTATGGGGTGACCGTTTGCGCCCCTTGGCTTAGTACAGTGCCCCCAGTTCACCCAGCTGTAAATGGGTACCTGCCCTCTTTAGGTCATGGAGGTAAAGCAACGAGGGAGTGAGATGGGCGCCGCCATCAATTATGCTAGCCCTAGAGAGTTGAGGTCTTGGGACGCCGGCTCCCCTACGTACCCTTATAGGTTTTGGGACTCCTTACCCTTTTCCTTTCCTTAGCCAAAATCACCGCGGCAACACTAATGGCGGGATGGAATTTCACTGCGATCCATTGACGTTAAGTTGACAGGTGGAGATAAAATCAATAATATTTTATTACAATCGCCTACTGGTGGATAGTTATTATGTCGTTGTCCCAGAAAGGGAGTGGGCATTAAAATCACCAGCACAACCAACATCTTTGTCATCTTACATTTGTTAAAGAAGTCATTCTGTATTCTCTTTTCTTGGGGCTTTCTGCAAGAAAACAGACACATTATTAAGCACTTGCTCTTTAACAGCCTTTATCCAAGCAGCACAGATAATGTAAGTTTGATGTATTGTTGGTACAGGTTAAGTAGAACATTATAGTCCAAACTTTTGTGTATTTAAATAGCTGTTTTGACTTTTTCTTTTTGTCCTTTATTCTCAGTAATAGGAGGATAGAAATATTTGGAAAGTTTAGGTAGCTTGCCTCTGGTCACATTTAAGGACTGCAAGATGAGTGCCTTGCAGCTGCTGAAGAAAGTTGTTGAAGCAGATAGGACAGGTTTTTGTACTGATCAAATCTACAGTTCACACAATGATTTTCATGGCCTGTTTCTTGCCCATGTCCTGCTGTATACAATGTTAATGATAATTATTAAGACTTCAATAAAAATTTTGTGTGCAAAAAGTGACTTATAATTAATTTGACTATGTAAAGCTTAATAAAAAAACAAAACATATATTAATACACAAAAAAACAATTAAAAAAATTTTTAAAGAACAAAACCAAAAAATAAGGAAAAAAATCATCTTGCACCAGGGATTTTAAATTTTGGTGGAAAGAAGTATGACAATAAATGCTATGTTGAACTGACCAGTGTCATAAGATACTTCTAGTGTCATAGTGAGCTGCTATTTTCTGATAAATGACTTGGTATTAGCAACAGTCACCCGAAAAGAGTAGATATGTCCCCCACGATTCCTGGGTAATCTTCAAGATAGCAGAGATGTCCTGTAAACTATGGGGAACTCTGGATAGGTATGTCAGGTTCTTTCTTTAGGACTTCATTGTTTTTTCAGATTGAGTCCCCTAAGAGTCTTCCGATGTTTCCAGCTAAGGACACTGGCCCATTTTGCAGTTGGGTGAAGATTATTCTTGAAGATGTAATTTTTGTAACTGTTCGTGACTAATCAAGGGACACGTTTTTTATTCGGAAGAGATTATGTTGTGTCAGTGCATTAAAACCTTTTCTCCTGTTCTGCTTGAGGATCCTTCACTAGAGCAGTATTGTTAGACAACCTTTCAGCTTGGATATGCATCATCTCAATCATCATCTTATGCTCCCATAACCCGCTCTGGGGGTCGTAGGGGCACTGCATTGACGAACGTATGCACCAGCTGCCTCCATTGGGCGGTTGTGTGCAAGTGCTGGGTTGGTGGAGTAGCTTCTTACCCTGTCCATTCAGTGATGTTGTTTGCCCCATTCTTCCTCTCTCTGACCTGCCTTCTTTTCCATGCACTTTTCCCTTGCAGTATGGTTTTGTCTTCAACATCTGGTGAGACTGTTCCACAACTTCATCGGACTTCTAGGAAGGCTTTCGACAGAGTATGGCACGAAGGCTGTGGCAGGTCCTCAGAATGTTTGCCATTGAAGGTCTAGTTGCAAACCATTCAGTAGCACTATACATATCCGCAAGCAGTGCAGTCCTTATGAAACAATCAGGTCGGTGGACTACTCAAAACCACAGTTGGGGTCCGACAAGGGGATGCCTGTTATCTCCAGCCTGTTTAATCTGTTCTTGATAAAACTTATGAGAGAGACCATCCATGACTACTCTCTACCTTCTCACTTTGGCGGCGACCCTCAAACAACTTGCGTTGCTGATGACATTGAACCTCATGGGCGGAAGTAAACACCAGAGCTGCAAGATCTTATGACCAGAATTGAGAACAGAGCTGGTAGCATATAGGATGGAGGTGAAGCTCCGGAGAAAAGTAAAGTACTTGTGACTGCAACGAACAACGCCCACTGCTAAAATGTACATGAACGGCCAGCAACTGGAGAAGGTAGACGCTTTTTAATATACTTGGGCTACACTCCAGGAGGGGCGGTCGCGACAGAAATCGAAGTCTGACTATCCATGGCTAAAATCTTCCATGACAATACTTCACCACCATAGAAAAAAGTAACGAGATCAGTTCCAATCAAACTAAAGCTATACAAAGCCTAATTCAGACTATCCTGCTGTACGGAACAGTGAAACCTGGACATTGACTGCAGAAAAGCAAAGCAAATCAGTCATTTGAAACTAAATGCCATAGTAAACTGCTGGGCATATCCTGGAGAGAACTAAAGACATAATTGATTTTGTCAAGAGTCACAATAACACGACCGTGCAGGTCCACGGAAACCCTTCTCCCGTCGTCAAGAAGAAAAGCTGACATGGTTCGGCCAACGTCACCGCCCACAACACTCTTGCCAAAAACGTACTGCAGGGAACACTTGAAGGTGGCAGAAGAAAGAGGGAAGACAGAACAAGTCATGGATGGACAACATCAGAGAAGGACCAGGATGAATGACTCGGGACTGCTGCGCAGAGCCGAGGTCCGAGTTGATGGAGGAGGCTTACCCACGTCATCGTCTTTCGTGTCTCCCCACGCAGCCAAGGTAACGGGACTGATGATGATGTGGTTTTGGGACAGCCCCTCTGATACTAGTCACCATGTCCGTACTTCTGCTGAGCTTCCTTTTTTTTGACTGTGTTCAGCACGTTTTCGTTAGTAGCTTTACTTGTTGGGTGATCTGGTTTGTTAGGACTTTGTTGTTGGTAGTGTGGTTCCATGTTTTGAAAATGCCAAGGCATTCTTAATGGCATCTATATCTAGAGCCTGGATCCTCCTTTGATGATCTGCATTTCATATGTCCAGGATTCGCACGCAGTAAAGATATGTAGTGATGACTAGTGCATTGCAGTAGTTGACATTCGTCTGATGTGAGATGTTCGGGTCTTTTCCAGATAGTCTTTGAGTTTGCATGACTGCTTTGTTTGTGCTGCCTCTTGCGAGGATTTCAGTTTTTGAACCTTCTTCACTAATAATAGCTCCTAGGTACTTGAAGTGATCTACAACTCAAGTTCTTTTCCATGACTTTGATTGGGTAGTGATTGGATGGGCACTGTTTGTCATGAGTTTTGTTTTCTCGGCCACTTGTCTCCATTGCCATTTCTGGTGGATGTTTTGTCAAGTTGGCACCACCAGGGTGGCTTAGTTTCCTGTTCATTTCCTGAAAGTCCGTTGATGTCATCTGCCAAACCTGAGGTTGGTGTTAGACTGCCCTCCCAGTTACTGACCTGTGCAGTGTGATTCTTCTTAGGCATCATTCAATTATGGCTCAAGGAAGACATTAAACAGTGTTGGCGATAGGAGACAGCCTTTGCATGAACTCCCACTGAGTTATTGAACCACTCTCCATCATGCCTTGAAAAAGCATTGCGCTGGTGGCTTTTGTGTATAGCTCTTTGATGGTCCCGACATGGTCCTTTTGGTCCCATGTTGTATTTCTTCATTCGTGGCCCATAATGCCTCCCTTGACATACATGGTCAAACGCCTGTTTGAAGTTATGAAGATCGTGGTATAGTTTAATAAATAATAATTATAAATGGAACTTATATAGGCTATATCTCGGCAAAAGACAAATCAAAGCGCATGCATTAAACCTAATTTACACAGTCATCCAATCAACGATAAATAATCAATAGTTTAAACAAACATTTATACTAACATTGTGCTGTGCAGAAAAAATGTTGTAAAATGTGTTTTTTCAATGTTTTGCCCCTTCAACAGGTTTACTTTAAATATGGGGCGGGGTTTGAGGGGGGTAATTTAGAAACGAGTGGGGGGGGATTTTGGTTTAAAAAAAATTTGTCTGACGGGTTTTAAAGCCATTTGGGTTTTGGGTAAGGGAAAGGGGCATTCCGGTTCACGACCGTCATAAAAAGAGGGCCGGCCAAAATGGATTGGTTGATCTAGGTATTTTCGTAGGACAAGGTTCTGCAGTAAAAACCCCAGGGAAGGAAATTTAAGGTTGAAACATTCCGGGTAGGAGGGTTTTTTGCAGTTTTGGGGAAAGCCATTTGTAACAAAGGTTTTACTACTAATAAAAATAATATATATTGACTTAATAGCCTTATCTGCAAAGACAAAAAAAAGCGCATGCATTAAACCTAATCTTTCCCAGTCATGCAACAATATAAAAATCAAAAAGTTTAAGGAAACAATTTTACAAAAATTGGGTTCCTGCAGAAAAATTATTTGAATAAAGAACAAAAGGGTTTTTAAAAGCACAAACTCAACGGGTTTTCTTTACGGTGAAAGAAGGGTTATGGGGGGGGGTGCGATGAAAAGGGGGGAAATTTGGTTTGAAAAAAATCTCTTGAGGTGGATTTAAAAGGTAAACATTCCAAGAGGAAGGGGGGTGTTTTTGGGTGAGCCCCAATTAAAAAATAAATAAAAAAAAAAATTAAAAATTTTTTACCCGTTTTTGAAAGAACAAATCAAGCGCTGATTTATTTTCATACCATTTAAAGTCACCAGATTTTCCTGTTCCTCCCCCCGGGGGAAAAGAACGCTTTTCCCAAAAGCCCCCCCCCTTTTCATTTTTTTTTTTCTGAGCTGTATTTTTTTCCCCTATCAGAGTGGTTTTTTTTTAAAATTTTGAGGCAATTTTTTTGCCTTGGTTTTTTTTCTGGCAAAAAAATTTTAAAACACGGGACCCTTTTCTTATAAAAAACTCCCCCCCAATTTGTTTAAGGTGGGGGAAAAACTCAAAGGGGTCGAACCCCCACATTAAGCCCGGGATTTTCGTTTAAAGGGGTTTTCCTCTCCCAGTCCCGAAAGGGGAAACGGTGAAACGGGGATTTTTTTTTTTTTTCTGGCACGGTTTCCATAGAGGGTTTTTCTAAGGGGTTCCGGGGCATTCCGGGGGGGGCCTTTTTTGTGGAAATTTTATACGGGGTTTATGATCTTTAAAATTTCTCATGGAAGGCAGCCATGGAGAGATTTCAAAAGGGGAAAAAGGTCAGATTTTTCTTTCAAACGCGACTCAAATTTTTTTATATTAAAAAGGGGAGGGGATGGTTAAATTAGACCAGCAAAGGGAAAATTGCATAGAGCAAAAAGAAGAGAGAAGTTAAAAATTTTGGGTTGTTTTTGTGGAGGACTTTCAATTGCAAAATACCTTTTGAAGAGCAGGGAAATAAAAGGGGGGTTTAATTTTTTCTAAAATTTGGTTTCCTAAGAACCTGTATTTTCAAAGTTTGGGGATAGAGGGATGATGTATTGCCGATTCATTAAGCGTTTGAATGGAAAGCTTTTTTGGGCCCCTGCATTTCTTTTTTTATTCATTTACTGTAATTGTTCGGCACCGTTTTAATTTTTTCAAAGGGGGCCAAGAGATAAAAAAACAGGCATTCAAGCTAAAAAAGATGGAAAACGGATTCCTAAAAGAGATGGGGAAAAACCAGGAAAAGCCAAGGATAGGGAAAAGGGGCTTTTCAAGCTCAAGAGATGGGAAAAAACGGGGCTTTCGCTCAATCCCTTTTAAATTTTACCTATTTTATATGAAACCTCGAAACTTTGGCCGATTCGTCTTTGCCCCACGGGAAAAAAAGTTCCCAGTTTTATATGAAAATAGGTAAGTTGAAGCGCATTTTACCTTAATGCTTTTTTTCCTACTCTCTACAAAAATAAAAATTTACTGTTTTTTTTTTGATGTTAAACTAAAAATTAGGGAAAAAATTTGTGACAAAACATATTTTCAAAATTTATACAATATCTTGTAAAGAAAAAATACAAATTTTGTCAAGAACAATACAACTTCTTGTCGAAAATAAAACAACTCTTGTAAAGAACCTGTAAGTACTCGTACAAAAAACTAAAAAAATAACTTGCCAAGAACAAATCAAGATTTGTAAAAAAAAAAACAAGTCCCCATAAACAATCTTTAAAACAAACTTTTTAACAACTTTGCAAGACTTATTAAAACTTTGTCAACAACTTATCAAAAACTTGTCACAACTTTTTTAACAACTTACAACAACTTGTCAAGAACAAAAATAATTGTTGACACAAAATAATTGTAAAGGAGACAACGAATTCAAAAAGCTTTTCCCCCGATGAATCTACGTTTCTAGTCAAAAAAATAACTGATGAGAAGAGTCTGCAAAAAGAAGGAAAATTTTGTACCTTTGCGTGGGTAAACAAACATTATTAGAAAACCACAAACTAACAGTTGAACAGTAAGCATTTATCTTTCACAAGACATTTTTAAGTATTTTAATAGGTTGAATCTTTTTTGGGAGCAAAATCGGTGAGAAGCCTAAGCTCATTTATTGACTTATACCTAAAGCAAACAATGGTCTTTAATTGGACTCAAAAGCGGATTAGTTTGCCCTGCCAAGACCCTGTTTTGTCTAAACGCTGGGGACATTGGCTGTGATATGTATTATATTTTGGTTCCCTCTTGCACCAGTAGCTGCTAGTATGAAACATTAAAACATATAAAATTTTAACATAAAAGGGAAAAGAGGAAAAAAACAAAAAAGTTTTAAACCCAAACGGGAACAAGTAATGCTATAACCCACCCCCAGGAGATCTTCCACAAGCCAACAGTACCAAGACCCCTGGGAGGTTGAAGCTAAAAAAAAGGTTTGGGCGAAGGGAAACCCAAACAGAAAAAAAATTAGTAAAAAAGCAAAGCAAAGATTGTATTGGGAGAAGCATCAAAAAAAACAGTCCTAAAAAACCAAAAAAAAAAGACACCCCACCGAAAAAAAAATTTCCTCTTTTTTGTTATACATGTAACGTTACCTTTGGGTTATAAGTTTATAGAGTATGGAGCAGAAACCCAACCACAAAAAAAGAACCGCACAAAACAAAAACCCAAAACCTACAACCACGTCACAACCATTGCAAAAAAACAGCATAAAATGACCCATTCAATGTTTAATATATAAATTTAAAAAATTTTATGTTTTTAATATGAGTACTGAAAAGACAGCAGTAATTGGTCACCGTGCCAGTTATTGGGGTCTCACGTTGGCTTTACTGTTGGGAAAAAAGCCTTCTAAAAATAACCTGTGATTGGGAAAACTAGCTTTGAGGATAGCACTGCTAGTTGCTGTTGTAAGGGGGCTTTCATTGCTTTAAAGACTTTTTTGGAAAGCGGGGGAATCTTCAAAAATATAATCCATAAATAAAAGGGCTTCTTTATATGAGGGTTTGTGGTGCTTATTAACGCACTTTTTTTCAGGTAGCAATATTGTTTTTTAAATTCTACGGGAAAGAAAGGAAAAGGACATATAAACAATGAACAACTGAAAAAAGCACATGCACAGGCGAATACAAAGACAAAAAATTGCTCTTTTAGCTTTTTTAATAAAAAAATTCGTGAACAAGGCTGCTGCAAAAACATTTTCTGAGTTGAAGGGGCAATAAAATGTAACATTGTGACAGGAAAAAAATACTCCTTTTACTAAACCACAGCTTCAGATTTTTATCAACCCACTGAACCAGAAGACGGGCGAGATTGCTTTTTTTGGGTGGGTGAAAAGAGTAATTTCTTGCACAGAAGGTTGGTTAACCAACAATATTTTTATTATTATAAGAAAAGGGATCCCAAACTCTTAAAAACACCCCAAAAAGTTACTAAAAAAGACAAACACTTTTAACAAAGGGCATTTGCCAGGGTAAGTTCCGAAGTAGCAAAGAAGTGGTTGTCTAAACAAGCAATAGGCGATTTTTTTACCTGCCCCAAAGGCCTTTAATGACCCCCCTTTTAAAAACATAAAGCCAAATGATACCCCCAAATAGACTTTTTATATTCCCCCTGACACGATCAAAAAGGGGTTTTAAAAAGTATGCCTTACTGTGTGGGCGTAGTTCTGGTATAAAAAATGCAGACCCCCTTTTAAAAAGAGGCCCCAAAAACTGCATTTGTTTGCAAAAATTATAGTGGGGGCCATTAAAATACCCCAGACTTTTTAAGTGTGATGGTAAAGATTTTTAATGGAGCATTTAACAGCTGTTACTAAAGCATGTAGGAAATAAAAATGGCATACCGGCAACCACAGATCTCAACCCGGGTTTAAACTTTAAAAAACTGTTAGCGAAAGCTTTTTGCATACATACCCCCAAGAAATTATGATCCAGGCACAGAAAACACGGTGGGTAAGAAGCTACCTGCTTTTTAAGAGGATGAGCTCTGGGGTAATAAAGCCAGGGGTTAAACCCTTTTCGGATGCCATAAAACGAAAAAACAATACAGCCACAAAAAAACAACAACCCCAAAGAAACCCAATACCTTTGGGAAAAAATTTAGATATTGTTTGCTCCTGAAAAGCAGAAGCCAAAACAGTCAACCGGGAAACAGACCCCTCGGGAGCATAGACACTTAGAAATAAAAAAAGTTGGGAGGGGGGTCCTCATTTATTATTTGTCACTGCCTACCCAACGACTTTTTTAGAGGGGAACTGCGCTATCCACTAATACTGTCCCGTTTAGAAGGTGGCCCATTTCATCGAAGTAAGTGACAACATGTCTCTTCTAACTTTTTTTGTTACTAAATTTAGGGAAAACATGTTTGATAACACTGAAGTGGGTTGGACCTTTTCTCAAAAACTAAAAACTCCTAAATATTATTTAACACTTTTTTTTTTGTGCCATGTTTAGTTTTATTTCTATTTGCTCACCAAAGTCTTTTATAATGTCATAGCTGAAAAAGCAGAGTCGAGGTATTGTACCATTTCCCTAGTATTTGAAAAAAGAGTATGCAACCCATGTGGCTTCAATCAAATTTTTTTAACTTCTATATAATATGAAAAAAACATTAATTTTTTAATTACGTTTCTTCTCCAGTGCCATGTTATATGGTGCTCTGGTAAAGAATATTCCTTTTGGTCTTGCAATCATGTTTTTTTTCTAACCACAGTTGTGTTGTTTTGTGCAGGGTTTGAGCAGAGTTTGGGTTTGTGATGAAATACTCTACCTTTAAACGAGTATCTTTTGATTTCATAATGTGCTTTTTTGACCCCTTTTTCCAACACCTTTTGCCTTTTTTATACACCTGTTTGGCTTGAAACACTTACATCTTACCCTTAACCAAAACAATTCTTTGATTTATGCCATTCATCTCACCCTTTCATTTCCAAATAACTTTTTTGTTTCGTTAAATGCGGGGGGCTGTTTTTGGGATAATCCGGTGTAAACCATGACTCTGACCCCAGCACCACGTCTTTGAAAGGGTTTTGATTATCTTCTGGGGGTATTCTAGGATAAAAAGGGTCGTGTCGTGAAAAACCCTTTACGGGATTTTGGGTTAAAAGTAATCATACAAAACTCCAGCATAACAGCTTTGAAGTTACACGCTGCCCCAATGAATACTGGTTTTTAGTTTAACCAAAACTTTCCTCGTGAGCTAAAAACTGTCATGGAATTGCCTGAAGTTTGGACTTCTTGATGTCAGCTTTAGGGCTTCGTTTTCTTTTTGCTAATCTCATCTTTTCTTGTGTGGGGTGCTCATTTTTTTTTCCCAAAGCAGCTGTTGTTTCTGAGGCTTAAAGTATTTTTTACTGATGTTTAGGGGCTTCGTTCTCGACAGTGTTTCATGAGTAGGGTTTAGGGTTCCTGTTGATCAAATGAAAGTACGATGAACGCAGTAAGAATTAAACCCATGCCTTGGGGTTAAACTGCAGCAGTCTTTGACATAAAATTTGTCTTTTTGTTTTGGTTTGATACAATTTTGGGGGTTCTTTTGGAGATGTTTGGTTCCTGCACCCATGGGTATCATTTGCGCTCATGAGTTCATGGGATAGACTAAATCTACTTCAAAGCCCACCCCATTGCTTGAACAGCGCCTTTGTGAAAATTTTTGATTCTCAACACAAAAGTCCATTAAAAACAATGAAATTTCTTTTGTAGTGACTGACACATTGCCCTCCATACGGGTTGTTTGTGCCCAATACATGAGTATTTGAAGGTCTGCTAGGATATGTTTTTATAAATTTTTGTTTTGGGCCTTACGTAATTGTGTGCCCCCTATGACCACCCCAGACCACCCCAAAAATCTTTTGTAGTGGGCTCAGAAACAAATGATCCACCCCATAAATTTCAAAAAACTCCCAAGCTTCCTGGGCTGTACATAGTGTGATGGGTTAGTCCAAAAAATTTTCATGCCATTTTTCTGTATTCTCAAAGAACACAAGCAAACATGCATCACAAGTAAATACTGATCATGTAATCCCCCCATCGTCCGACCTGATCTTTTCCCATCCCCAAAAGCATGCTGATAATCACATCGCTGATTCCTTTACCTGTCAGTTGTTAAAGAATGTTCTTTTCGTGGACCTTCTTCTTCAAACCTTTCCCCGAATCCTTCTTGTATGGTAGACTCCTTTTCGTGCAACTTGTGTCAAAGTATTTTTCTGTGATAGGGCAATACACAGTGATGAAAAAAGGACTTAGGAAATCTAATGATTTGTGCAGAATCAAAGAAGGACAGACAATTTAGTGTAAAAGCAGGTACTTCTTGATGGCGCAATGCAAGGCCTTTATCATAGTTACGCCTGCTTAATTAGGTGGGTCAAAAACCTTTAGTTTTGGGGAAAAAAGAGGAAACTTCCATTTTTTTGGGATTACTTTTTTTGTAGATTACACTTACTATGTGCGCTCCACGAAATTCCACTGTGTGGTCGTGATCTTGACCCCTATACCTGTCGTAAATAAATTACCCAAATCCACAATGTGTGGAAAACTCTACTTTTCCCTGGTCTTTTCTGTCATAGTGATTTCTTGTTTTTAGTTTTTGAGAGTAGTTTTATGATTCGATTTCATGTGTTCAAGAAAAACTTGCAGCATTGGCCCTCTTTAAGTCTGGCTCTAGTGTGCACCATCGCCCGAACAACAACATAAGAAAAGGGAACAAATTTGGGTGATTATGATAAGATGTTTTGGGGAATTTTTTTGGGGTGGTCTTCATCCGGGCCATAGAAGACTCGAAGTCAGCCCCTAATGGGAAACCTTTTTTGGGATTCTTTATGTTTTTGAAGTAACTTGCTTCCGGGTTTAGAAAAATAAAATTCAGTGTTGCTTCATTCCATTTTCATGTTTTCTGTGTTTACAACTGCTTGTAGGTGGGGAAACAAACCAAGCATTGCTGCAAAACTCTTGTTTGCGTTTTTTTGTTGTCGGGGCAATAATTATCATTGTTCTAATAAATGTATAAAAGATCATTTATCAACAAAAAATTTACATGGGGTTTTTTTCGGATCACCTACAGGGGAGACTTGCAGAAAGCGTAGGGGAAGGGCTCATTTTCCAGGTGTACACATTCACACTGAGGTTGGGTTTGTTCCTCAAAACTTGTCAATACTCCCAAAAACCACAGGAAAATCAATGCCGGCAAAGTCAAGCTTGTCACAATGTCTGATAGTATGAAACCTCTCTGCATTCTTTTTTTTCATGGTGCATCTAGCCAAACCAACCCCATAAAACACTTTTTTCTTTTTTGTTCTGAATGTTCAGCCATCCGTTTTGCACAACTCAGGGGCAGGGAAAGTAACTTTTACCAACAATGGGGTGAAAATTTGTTTGTTTAGTTTTTATGAAAGAACTTTCCCCCGGTCCATCCCGTCCCCCCATTCTTGTGTTTCTCAAAATGCACAAGTTGGTATCATCTCTTGCCATGTTGTGGGGGAGCTCTTCAAAGAGTTCGTCTTGTTTTTTGTTGAAAAATGAACAGTTAAATTTACATCTTTTCTTGTATGTTTATAGAATTTTGCAACCAACTGCACCTTTATGGTGGATCTAGTTTTAAATTGTTTGGTATTTGTGCAATTGCATCTTAATGCTTTGCTCCCTTTTTTGGTTGTGTAAATTTTTGCTCTATTTTTTGAAAAACTTTATTTATCTGAGCCTTAATTTAAAAACCTAACTAAATTTGTAAAAAAATAAAAAAATAAAAAATAATTTAAAAAATTAATTAATCAAATTAATTTTTAAATTTCTTCTGTTTTTTTGTTTTGCTAGGGGACAAAACAGGAACTACCACATGTAACTCTTTGTCCTTAATAGAGACCAGCGACATTTAAACAGTCCCGCCCAACAGATACCACTTTTTTTTTTATTCCTTTTTTATGATCAAAGTCCCCAGGCAAGCTTTGTGTTGTTTTTTTTTAGGTCAAAATTTGACGCTTGTAGTCATTGTTCTCCGAAGAATTTGTTTTCCCCCTTCTGATAATTTTGGCATCTTTTGGGGCTTTTTTTTAATGGTTAAATGAGCTTAGCTTGGCTAATGTCAAGGGAACAACACATCATGTTTTTTTGTTTACCCACAACCTTCATTGAAAAGATGATTGACAATGAAAGGGGCCCCGCTGTTATTGAAAAAAGGCCCAATGCAATTGATGGGGCTCAATTCCAGTAGCCAAGAAGCAAGGCCCGTTCCTGCTGTGGCTGTAGACAGAGTTGCTTACCTGTGTAAAAGAGCTCAAAAAGTAAATGGATCTGTACCCACCCTGCATTTTGTAAGTTTGTGTTGTTGCTCAATGTCATGCGCATCGTGTAAAATTTTTTCAAAAGAAAGGCTTTTGCATTTCATTACGGTTTCAGGATTGGGGCCCTGGGGCTTTGGATATTTAGCGGTTGTCATCTTCTTTTTTTATACTGTTTAAAAACGGGGTAATTTTTATTGTATTATTTATTAAGTTTGTAATGGTTTCGGACAGACAACATATGTGTAAAAACTGAAACAAAATCAAAAGTGGGGTAGATTGAGGATGTAATTGTGTGCTGTGGGGGGTTGGGGCAAATTGACTTTATTACTGGAAATTTTCCCCTTTAATGTCATTGTACCCCCAGCGTTCCAAATAGCATAGAATTGGGGGCATCAAAGTCAAGGTCTTTCAGTTAATAGTAAATTCCCATCCTGAACAAAAGTAGCTTGTCTTCTTTGAAACCAAAAAAACACCAAGGTATGATCATCCCAAAAAGTAAGGAAAGAAAGTATTTTTTGGGTTTATGTTTAGTACTGGTTTTTCTTGAAAATGATTGTCTTATTCTGTAAAGCTTTACCTTTTTAAATTTATTTCTGTGTGATTCAAAGCTAGTGCTATGTTTACTGGGCCGCATTTTTGGCTTTTCGGGAAAGTTTGCCTGATGTAAAAAGGGGGTATGGATGTAAATCAAAATTGATCTCCATCGAGTTGGGTTTTAATGTCATTTTTAGCTTTATGTGTTTTCTTTTGTAAGTAAAATCATTTTCCCAAGTTTTACCCTTTAACAATACCAAAGTTCAAATTTTGGAACCCGGGTTTTTTTACTTTTTTTATTTCTGTGCCTTGTATTTCCATATTTGTGACTTAAAAGCAGAAATTCACCAAATTTCCCCCTCCTTTTCCCAAATCTTTTACATCACCAAAAATCTTTAAGCTCAAAAGTTTGGGGGGTTTCAGGGGTCTTATTACAGGACCACGTGACCTGGATTAGTATGTATATATATTAGTATATATTTATTGTTTTTTTAATTTTAAAATTAAAATTTTTTCAGTCAACTGTTCTTTTTATGTTCTTGATTGTTATACAGGGTGTTTCATGGAACCTTCTTCCAGTCTTTTAAAAAAATTTGTAAAGCTAAGTGCGTTTCCAGTACTTGTCTGTTGGGGGGAGGATTTTAAAATCGAAGGAATGATGATGAAAAAAACCCTTTGTCACCACTTGGTTTTGTGTTGTGTTTAAATGAACAGGTGCACAAAAAGAAAGGTTTACTGCCATGCATTGGGCCCTTTTTCCCAACTTGGTTAAATTTTTCCATCATCTTTATTAACAGGCCTTCTAAATGACCCTTTTTTCAACAGCTAAATCCCAAGCATTTCGCAAGTGGGTTTTGGCTCCTTTTAAGGGGAAGAAGCGTTAAAATACCCTTTGAAGTTGGGTTGATTTTGCGTATCCAGCTGGGGGAAAAAGCTCTTTTCCATGTGCAGAATCATAAACTTTTGACAGTAATTATTAAAAATACTAGTTTTAGTATTGTCTTCGAATCCAGTTGTATTGTGATTTTGTCCTGATACTGTGTAAAGACCCTGTAAAGCAACTTTTTTGTTGACACGGGTTTTCAATAGGGGACTAGTTTTAACAGGTACCCTAGGAGTTTTTTATGTTATAAAAAATTTTATTACTAAGAATGATAATGATATTTTTAAAAAAGATGAAAAAAACGAGCTGGATCCACTATAAACCCCAAAAATATTTCCTTTAAAAATAAAGTTGCTGTTTCAAAGACATTGATTTTTGTAGTAAAAAGTTCCCAACCCCCTGAAATTACTTAAACCACCATTTAAAGGAGCCCCTGCAAAAGCAGGTTTTCTCATCCTTAAGTTTTACCCAAAACACTTAAAAATTTTCTATCCATGTGAACACAGGGTGTGGTGTGTCTTTTGTGACCACATAACCCTCCAAACCCCTTTGTAAAGTCTTGTAAAGGGTTTCATTGTTTTGTTTGGTTGGGGTTTAACTGAGCGCAGGGCCCCCTACCCCCTGTATAACTTCAATCCTTTAAGACAGTTAACATGAGGGGGTATGAGAGAGTGTGCAAAGGTTTAATATTTTTCTAAACCATTCAGACAAACGGGCAAAAGTCATGGAATGGGGGGGCTCTGTGTTTTTTTGGTGTGTACAGGAGGATAACTACTATGGTGGCTCTAAATACATCTTTCAAAAAAGGGGAAGGTTGTTCTTGAATAATAGAGCAAATGCACATACAAAACGGGACACTTTTTTCTTTTAAAAGTAAAAGGTTTTTCAAGACCAGGGTTAAGAGGATTAATGAATCTTTCGGCCTAGTTGGTGTGGGCAAGGCCAAAAAGGGCAAGATTATTGGGGTTGGGTTTTTATGCACAGAAGCGTTTCTAGAAATTTTGAAGACGTATTTTAAACCCCTGTTGATCTACCTCAAGCATTAAACATTATCAAATGTTCTTCACTATGCTTGGCCGGTAGACTTTGCTTAAAGGGGATGGTTTATATATGCGCCTTCCAACATGCGTTCAAAAGGAATAATTACAAAAACAAAAACAAAACCCTTTGCTGGAGTATGTGCAACTTTGGAAAAATGAAAGGTAAATAAAAACCAGCACAGTAGTATCAGTAGCAAGCGATACAGTACCAACAACAACAAGAGGGGAAAAAATCCTCACGTCAGAGCAAAAAAAAAATTATTCCCCTTGCAAAAAACAATCACTCAGGGAATGACTGCTTTAAAAATATACTTTTTAAGGGGGCCCTTTTTCTTTTCAAAAAAGAAAACCTACAAATAATAAAGTAAGTCCCAAAAAAATTTTCCCGCCATGAATCCCAAACTTTTCTTTCAGTTGATAGCGCCGAATCACTGAGCCATTATACCAGGAAGTCGTTGCCAAATTTGTAGCTAATTTTTTTTAAAAGGGTTTCAAGTGGCCAGTTGTTTCTTGGCCCCCCCTGTGTTGTGGTGGGGAAAGGGGGGGTGGGGGTGGGGGTGGTTTGTGTGCCGAGACCCGTCAGTGCTACACAAGTGTGCTTATTTGCAAAACCCCAAAGCTCTAATTATCGACAATGTTTTGGGTTTCTGGAAACAGTGTACAGTTCTTTCCCCCAGGGTTGTATTTTCATAAAGAATGCGGTGGATTGTTCTTTTTTTTTTGCAACCTGAATTGTGTTTTGTTTGTTATTGTTTAGGACCCCAAATTGTTTGGGGTTATCTTGCGATTTTTTTAAAGTGTGTGATTCTTTCTTTTTTTTCCCGTCCAAGATTTGCATTGTTGCTTTGCACTTCTTTATTTCTAGTCTAGTTGGTCTAAATCACCTAGTTTTTTTAATTATTTTTCCGTTGGGATCTAAAAACCCTTTGTGCTTGATTGAGCCCCATTTTTTTCTCAAATGGGGAGGGTTTTTTTTTTATTGTTTTTAGTCTGTGTTTCGTCTGCTTGTGTGAAACTGTTTCCCTCAGAATAGTTTCAGTTTTTTGTGTTTGAAACTTGGGTAAATTTTAGTGGTAGTTTTTCAATGTTTTTGGGGATTTTGTTTAGCTTTTGTAGTTGTGCTTCAGTTGTTGGGTTTTTCTTGTTGCAGGCATCCAAAAAAACCAAGTTTTTTTCTGCATGTCAAATTAGTCTCTGCTTGAGTTTATTTTTTGCTAAAAACGATGAGGGTTTTTTTTTCTTTGTTTTTAAAACCCTTTTCCTTTTGTCAGTTTGCGTAGGGAAAATTGTCTTTGTTTTCCCTTTTAGTCGTAGGTCTAGTACTTGGGGGTTGGTTGTCCAAAACTTGTGGTAAAATCTTTAACCCCCTTTCTAAAAATTTTCTTTGAGTGTTGCAAGGGATCAAGCTGCTGCTTCCCCATATTATCAGTGGGTAAAAACATCATCTAATTATCTTTAAACTAGTCTCCAAATTTTTCATTTTTGTTTTTTTTTTTTTTGCTTATGAAAAAAAATGGGGCAACAAAAAATTTGGTGCAAACCTTTTATCATCTATCTTTTGTCCGAAAATCGCGACCGTGGGGGACCCCAAAGACTCAACAACCCGTTCCCCCCTTTTTCCTCGTTTTGCCTTTTCGGGTTTTTTGGTTTAGGCCGTCCCTTCGCTGTTTTATCCTCCCAGCTCTTCCTTGGTCTGCCTTTCATCTTCCTCCTTGGGGCAGTGCCTTGAAAACTGTCTTTGCAAGTCCTTTTGGGTTTGTGGACATGCCATACCATTTAAATTTATGCTTTTTCCGATTTTTAGAGGTTTCATAGGGTCCAAGGGTTTTTCTGAATTCTGTTATGCACCCTTTGTTGCTTAGTGGTTTTGTAAAGGGCTGCCAAGGGTCCCAAGCATCTATCACCCCACTTACTCTTTCTCTCCAATCTGCAGTCAGGGTCAGATTCCAGGCATAAAAATACGGATATGGGAAGGGAGCGCATTTGTCTTCTTGGAGTAAGGAATATTTTTATCCTCCCGTGGGGTTTAGTTTTGGGCGTGTGTTATGTCTGTGCAGTCCTGCTACTACTCTGGGTTGGATCCCGGTCTGTACAATGGCTCCCAGGGACTTGAAGCGTTAAAAAGTTTTCTAGTTCTGGTCATTAACCCATACATGCTAAGCCCTGGTGTTATTTTGTCTCCGTTTTTGGGCTCTCTGCACTGATTTCCCCTGCCCTATGTTTTGGAGGCCTTATTGGTGTACTTTAGGCTGGCAAGCTCTTTCTGATCCGCTATTTCCCTCAAAGTCATCTGCGAAGCAGAGGTTGTGATCATTTGCCATCAATGCTGACTGATCCTTCATGATGTTCCAGGATCAGCCCTATTCTTCAAGGAAGATATTGAAAGGTGGGTAAATAGAAAGCTATCCTTTTCCAATGTTTTTTATCCTTTATCCCTACGATGTTTAAAGACCCTTAGGGATAAAAAAAAGAACAGACAATTTCCCTTTTTACAAACAACCCCCCCCTATTGATGAAAATCAATTTTGACTGTAAGGTTTCCTAATTAGGAAAAAATGATGTCTTAGTCCAGGCACAAATCGGCTTGCTTTTCAGATAGAAATAGGGTTTTGATCCAAAAAAGAATGTGTAGCAAACTTAGGGAAAGGGGTATTTAAAAAAGATTAGTGCAAGCTAGAAGCAGAGAAATGCTTTGCTAAACAATGCAACATATTCTTAAACTATATGATTTATGGGTACAAAAGAAAAAAGAGATGATCTTTTTTATCAAGGCAACAGGATGATGGGGCCCAAAACATGATGTTCATAAAGGGAAAAAAGAAAAAAAATGTGCCCTAGCAAAGCCAGGTAACAGTTTTGTATTCCCCTTACTTTGAATGCTCACTTCACATCCCCATATCAGAGCACATTAGGAAGCTGTCGTATAGCTAACGTTTTAAAAAGTGTGCTGTGGGTTTTCCCACACTGACATGAAGCGAGTTTTAAAATTTTTGGGTTTCATTTGATTATGATGTTTGCAATACCCCAAACTTTAACCTTGATTTCCCGAATATCAGTCAAGGGTTTTCTTCTATTATGAAAGAGTGCTCAAAACCCTAGCACATTTAAAGAAAAGTAAAGTAATACTGTGTGGAAAATAAATTGAACACTCCAGCAAGAGTTAAAGGAATTTTTAAACGCTGTTTGAAGAACCGACGGCCCCTTTTTCCCGATTGGTGAGGGTCTATTAATCCCCTATTAAACATTTGTCAGTTATAGGGCGCAACCCAAAACAATTCCCCCTTAGGTTTTTACCATATCAAAAATTGGTAGGGAAAAAAAACTTTGCTGTGTCAACACAATACCCCCTACTGGTTTACAACAAAACTTTTTCGCATAATTTTGGGTTTTTAAAACTTAACATTAATCTGCATTGTGGGTTGATTTAAAGGGCAACAGTGGGAAAAGGCGCATGTTAGGAAGACCCTTTAAAACGGCTCAGAGGGGAAAAAACTATTCAAATAGAGAAAAGGCAAGAAAATGATGACCCATAAAAATATCTATTTGTAGTGATGGAGCAAATCAACATAGAAGGGAAAAGACTAAAAGGAGTTGTTTACTAATGGACCAGCTAAGTTTTCTACCAAAAGAAGCACACTGCTCTCTAATATGCGGGCAGACTGGCTGTGGCAAGACTGTATTTGTTTTAGATTTATTACAAACAGTGTACACAATCATTTCGAGTTCATTGTTATATTCTGTCCAACACTACACAACAATAAAACGTACAGAGACAGAAAATTTATTTGGACAGATGAGAATATAATTATTGTTAATTCCTCTGACAGGCTAAGTGAGTGTTTAGAATACTATTATAACCTGTTTGAAAATACGTAACATTATTTCTTATAGATGACTGCTCAGCCGAGCGTGACATTGTTAAGAGAAGGAATAGTTTGTCTAAGCTTGCTTTCAGCAGGAGACATGCACAGATATCTGTTTGGTTGCTGACACAAAAATTTAATAGCATATTAAAAAATCACTGTGAACAAATCAAAGTCGTTGTAATTTTTCACATGAAAGACAGAGATGGGTTTAATAATTGCTTTCCAGAGTATGATGTTATTACAGACGGACAAGAAAAAAAAAAGAATAAAACTAAAAATGAGAAGCTCAAAACACGTCAAACTAATTCTTAAAAAAGACCAACCAACAGGATACTGTATTGTGTGAAACCACACACAAGAACAAACAGACAGACACAATACATTTTTTAAACACACACACAAAACAAAACATACACACACACACTCTCACACACAAACACACACACATAATAAGAAGCAGCTGTAGGCCTACTGCCAACTTTGTTGTATTGGCAACATGCCAAAATCTTTTTTTAACACACATACAGGCACAAAGGGGGCGTGGCTAAGTATTGCACTGTCAGAAAGGAAGGTTTATATTTATTGATTTTCAGTCCGCTATTGCCCTTGGGGCAGCCCAATGGAGAAGTCGGAATGAAATAGACAGGGCAGGCAGGCAGTGCAGGCAGGCAGGGGTTCCAACCCAAGTAGCCTAGCAGTACCTACAGGTCCTATGTTTATGTGTTGTGTGTACTATGTTTGTGCTGTTAAGTGTTTGTGTATTATGTCCTGTTTGTACTATGTTGTGTTGTGCGTGTGTGTATTATGTTGTCCTGTTATGTGTACTGATTACAAGGGTGTGTGAATGTGTGTGTTGGCATTCCAACAGTCGTGAATGCCCGAAGCCTGGGTAGCAGAGAAGGTTTTGCACTTTTTTACTCTGATAAAAATTCAGCTAAAAACTTCAGCACTGCATATATTCCCATAGTTTTATAGTTCTACCCGCAAAAAAAAAAATAGTAACATTTTGTATTTATTAAAAGAGATAGGGAAAACAGGCAATCAGGGTAAACTGCTACTTCAACTTACCTAGTTATCATATAAAGTGGATCGGTGGTCTAGAGGTAACGCGCCTGTCTACAAAGCGAAAAGTCCGGGTCTGAAGTGTGCATCGGTTAAAGTCAAGTCAAGTCAAAGTCAAGTCAAAAACACTTTAATCATCCCATGAAGGGCAATTACAATACTGACAGGCAGATTGATACTCATCAAATATATCAAAGACACAAAAGCTATATTTCATATTGGTTTTCAAATAAAATGTCACGACACACACACACACACACCACACACACGTGCGCATGCGCACAAACATCAATTGTGAACACAATGTTAAACCCATTGACTAGAAAACATAAAAACTTATTTTTACGCACGCATATACGAAGCACGTACACACGCACGTACGTGTGTATGCGAACACGCCCACGCACACCCACACCATACACCAATATATGAATTCAATGTTTTAAGACAGTTGACTAGAACACAGACTTATTTCACACACCCACCCCACCCACACACAAAACACACACACACACACAATTATGTATTGACAACTCGTAAAAAATGACAATCAGGCAGATAATTCGAGAAATGTAAGAACTAGGTATCAACATCATTGTGAATTCAGAAGTCGAATGCTTACTGGCACAAAAGAATTTCTTTTTCTGTTGGTTTTGCTGAGGGGACACTGAAAAGGGCGTTCCGAAGGCAACATTTGAAATTCTTGAAACAAAGCATGAGAAGGATCAGCCAAAAGGCTGTGGCTGTGGTACAAGCTGCTGATTGCAGAACGACATGAGATCTCTTTGTTCTTTTCCCAATTATTTTTGAGCAGATTCTTACAATTCTCTGCAGGCCATTCTTGTTTTTAACACTAAGGTTATTGTCCCAAACAAATGAAAGCAAAACTTAGACCACTCTCTATGTAAGACTTGTAAAACAAGGAAAGGATCTTTTTGTCTACAAAAAATGAGTTCAGTTTCCTCAGAAAATACAGACGTTGTTGTCCCTTTTTGACAATAGCGTCAGTGTTAACGCCCCAGTTTAACTTGTGGTCAAAAACAGTTCCCAGATACTTATAGTTAAAAACGTTTTCAACCTCTTGATTAGGGATAATAATATTCTTAGGAGTATGCCTGATCTTCTGAATCGATAGGCAGGTCTTTAGTTTTAGAAACATTTAGCTCCAAAAGGGCCTCGTCACACCAGTGTACAAACTGGGTGAGGGCTGGACCATGGTCTAAGACTGATCGGATAGAGGATAACAGAGCACTATCGTTGCGAACTTTACCAGAAAGGAATTTCCATAGTTGCTTCTGCAATCATCTGTGTATAGAATGTACAGAAGTGGTGAGAGGACGCAACCCGCGGAGAACCAGTGCGGGTAAATCTAACCAAAGAAGATATTTTGTTGGCCAAAACACCTGTGGTCTGTTGGTTAAAAATTCAATCACCAACAAAAAAGTTGATTGTCTACGTCAAATTTTGAAATTATTTTGTTAACCAGAACGTGAGGCTGCATTGTATTGAAAGCTGAACTAAAGTCAGCGAAAAATATCTGGGATGAAGTCAGGTTTTCCAAGTGGCTATACAACTTGTTCAAAAATGAATAGTTTGGCATCTGGACACCCCTTCGAGACCTGTAGCAAATTTCAGTTGGTCAAGGTCTTTCTCTGTACAGAAAGAATGAGAGATTTATGATCTTTTCCAGCGTTTTCATCACAAGAGAAAGTGAGGCTACAGGCTAAAATCGTTAGGCCGAGAGGATTGGGTTTCTTTGGAAGAGGTATTACATTGGAAGTTTTCCAAATAACAGGAATCTGACAAGTATCCAGTGAGGCCTGGAACAGGTGTTGAAGGACACTGGCAAGCTCATATCGCAGAATTTCAGGGTTCTTCCACATATACCGTCTGGTCCGGGAGATTTGTTAATATTTATTGCCTTTAAGTGTTACAGATAATTTCTTTATCAAAAATGACGCTTTCTCAGAAACTAGGGATTGCTTCAGATCATTTAATTCATCTGAGAAATCATGCTTTTCAAAACGAGTAAAAAATGCGTTTAGAGGTCTGGTAATTGTTAACACATACTCCCTGCAAGCTGATCTTTGACCTATGTTGGACACCTACCATATTACTGCAGACATATTTTTAAAACCCTGCATGCAGAACGAAAATTGTTCCTTGCAAACTTGTCTTCTATCTTATTTTTTTATATAGTCTGACCCGTGCAACAGCAGCTTTGACTCTTTGTTTACTTCCTTCTTTTTTTTTCTGTGCCTGTGTAAAATACTACTTTCTTTTTGTTTAAAACACGTTTCAGATCTTTGTAACCCAAGGCTTGTTATTGGTTAAATGGTTATCTCCTTAGTTGGAAGACACAACTAACACAAATGAAAAAAAGAACAAATAACATCATAACTGTAATCTCAGGTCGATTGCGCATTGTAAGCAATCATCACAATCATTTTGTTTATTTTTTATTTACTTTTTTAAAAAGAAATCAAAATAGTGCCGAAAAAACTCTTTGTAAAATCTTATTTACCATTCTGCTGTGTGGAGAAGTGTTGGGTACACAAGCTTGGTAAAAGGTTTATCTGAATTAAAGCAGCAGACTCTAGGAAAATTAGATTTTGAAGACGTCTGCAAAACTGGTTCCATAAAGAACGGCTTTAATTGCAACAAAAGACTTATTAGTCAAACAGGAATCTATGCCAAAAATATTAATATAACAAAGATGTCCTCTCTCGTTATTATGGTTGTGGCGCTGTGTTAATGCATTTAGCTTTCAGGCAGCAATCATTTTAGTAAACTGCAAAATAATGAAGAGAGACAATACATAACATAGCAATGAACAACTCAGCAGCACAAGATGACTAAAAAACAAAGGCTGGCACGTTGGACTTTATTAACCAAAGACTGAAACCAAGACATGCTGCATATAATCATTCAAAACGTTGGACAATGCTATAAAGAATACTAAATTTATGACTGTGATAAACTGCAAAATCTGCCCCTCCAAAGTTATCAGACTTTTACCATCCTAACAGAAAATACAAAAGGAGGGAAATAGCTCTTTATTGTGATTGCAGACTGTTGTGTATTTATAGCTCAAAAGATTGGTTAGTATTAAAAATAAATAACACTAAGCAGCTAAAATATATTATTCTCCCAAAGGTTATTGAAAGGGACTACAGCTATTAAAATGCTAGTGAATCTGCAGTGTTTAGTGTAACCCACACAAAGCATGCTTGCCCAAACCAAGCAGTAATGGCAAATATACTTACCGGCCCCTCAACATATAAAACGCCTCACTTGTTAACACAATGCCAAAGACACACAAAATGACCTCCTGATAATTTGCCACACGACACAATAAGAAGAAAAATTTAAATTTGCACTTACATTATTGACAGTCCACAAGATACAAAGATCAGAACCATTAACGAAGAAGAGTGCAATTGCTGTGCTGTTGCTCTACAAGAAATTACAGACTGTCCTTGACTTATCCTCTCATGGTTCAAGGTTGATGATGAAAGGATTAAAAGGGCCCAGGTTAGTCATTTTGCTGTTAAAAAGCACAGAGTTTGTTATTAAAAGAGTCTATTCCAGTGTTCACAAAGATCGCAGGCTTTAGTGAAAACTACCAACAAACAGTTGTCTAACGCTGTTTCTCTTACCAGTACCACAGAGAATTCCTATCATTGCTCGAACACTGACTGTAAAGAACTGCCATTAGTACTGCGTGCTATGAACATGAAAAATCAAAGAGCCACGAGGTTTAAATCCAGTTAAAGCATGAAAAAAATGATTATAATATTAACCTCAACAACCGACAAACTAATACCATTTGGATTGAAAGTTAGCACCTGACCTCGCCAGGTGAGCAGATATACACCGAAAATGGCAACTGACCCTATTTGGACTTCGATAAACCTAGAAATCAGAACATTATAAGAATGATCCCCCTGTTATTATTTAAGAAAACACCCTCATCAAAACGACCAGCACCAAAAAGATCTTTCGTAAAGGAAGAACTCAAATAATTTCCGCAAAGACAGTTCCAGTTAATTAATTTACTTGGGTTGTGTGTGTTTTAAAATGAAGCTCAGACACAAACAACAGCTTATGTTTTCATTACGTGATTGAGCCATGCCATTTGTTTTTATCCAGAATGCGAAAAAAATAAATTTGTTGATCTTTACCATGAACGCTCTGACAGAAATCATTATTAAAAGAAAAAGAGCATGACAGTGATAAGGCCAGCCGAATTACTAAATGTTTGTTCAACAGTTTTATGCTTTAATGAATTAAAACGGCTGCCTGCCAAATAAAACCGCTTATGCAAGCCACCTAAGGATCTAGATATGCATGAAGACAGATGTTAGAATATTGATTTCTGAAACTAAGAAAATTACTGCTGTTTTCACATTAAAGACACAAAAAAGATACATTAAACTTATTTTTCTGATATTTTTTTGTTCTCCAATACCAATTGCATATGACGCACTCTGGAACGCACAAACACACCTTGTGTTGGTAGGATCATTGAATTTCTTTGTCACAAAATACAGTTGTGTTGACTGATGTAAGTCCAGATCTTAGTTTTATATTGTCATGAAATACACTTTAGAATCAAACAGAGCTTCTTTAAAGTTTGTCATGCGATTATAGTCATCTTACTACTGTTTTGCTGATTCCCTTTGCTTTTTAATACACTCAGTTTCACTGCAACCTATACATTTTTGATCTTAATCCACATATTCTTTTATTCTAGTTCCATTCATTTCATCATCATCTTACCAATAACCTTTTTTATTTACAACTGAATGTAAAGACTGTCTTTAGGTAATCACATGTGTCATACATCTGTCTGACTCACCTTAACTACTTCTGTCTCCATTTCTTTTATAAAAGATCTTTCAAGTTGAAGTCATAATAAACGAGTCAGTGTCTGTGTACAGCACTCTAGACTCTGGATACAATGGGTTAAAGTAGGCCATAGGGATTCAACATTAACACTTAGACACTCTAACACATAAACCCAATAAACACTGGCTGTCTAAATAACCACGAAGCTTCTTCATCATAATGCCATACAAATAATCATGAAATTTTTAAGTCCTGGTACTGTGGTTTTGATGGTCAACTTAATTGCTGTTCTCTTCATTTACTATCGACATCTTACGTTTAATGGGCGGGTTCTCCATATCTTCCCGAAACAACTGTGGTTCTTAACTTAAAGAAGTCTTTCTCTGAAGCAATCATGCTTTTGTCCAAGCTCTGTGACTCTTCAGATGTACGGTTCATGAACTGCTCTTATCAAACGAATAATGTGGTGAACAGCTGTAAGGCATAGTCATGTCTAAGAAAAACTTAATATCTTAATGACGACACAAATCTTCGTTTCACTTAACAGGTTTTGGCACAAGCTTAGTGTTCTGGTTCCTTTCTTCTTTTTTCTGCTGCTAAAGATAATCGTTATGGAGTCCTGAAGTTCACATGGATATTCTAAGTCTTACTCTGCAATCATACCAAATGGCGGATCATAGTCTTGTCCATAACGTATTCAAAAAATTTATTTACATCAATGTCCTGCAACATTTTGAAATGCGCAAAAGGAAGTGACATGACACATAGCCCACTCCATACATGTTGTTAGCATCTATATCCATAATGTAGTTGGATGGTTTACTGGGTCAATAGTCGTCAAGATATCGATTTAGCTTTACAGTAACTATGTGATGCCAGATGATTCCACCACGCATCATCTTCAATCATCTTGGAGCATAGGGTAAGATTAGACAGTAATTCATCTTTACTCCTGGTAAAACTTTAAGAATGCATCCCACTCATGCCAGGAGCAGAAATGTAATGAGAATGGATCCAACTGTAATGTTTTTTGCATGTTTTTCTTATTCTCAAAGACATCTGCTAACAAACTAACGTCGGCCCCTTTAGTATATCGTGGTAGTCTCCCTGGTCCTTACACTCTAACTTTCCTATGCTGTCTTTCGCTGTTGTAGTCAGAGTCAGTATTTCTTTACACTTTTAGACTACTGAAGAATGCACTTAGCGTAGGCGTCTTCATCAAACCTACTTCCAACTGTTTCATATACTCAAAGGATAAACGCCATTACACACTAGAGATGGATCAAAAGTATTTTTTCGTAATAGGCATCTGCACAGTGATGCGGCCAAAGATTCTAATGCACCCATCAAGGTTGATATGAAATCATAGAATCAAATTGATTAGAGTAAAGGCCATGTACTTTCTGAAGACTAGGCGATTGCAAACTGACCTTTCGAAACTCATCAGTTAAGCTTGCAAAATAAGGTGGGAATCATACCCTCGTAAGTTATTGGAAGAAGATAAGGTAATTCCAAGTCTTTGGATCAAACTTAAGCTGTAGATTACAGTTAGAATGTGCTGCTCCCCTAAACGACCACTGATATGAACATGATCTCTACATTGGTATTGTCTTCTGAATTCTAATGTATGGGCCGCAGATCCAACAACTTGTTGCTGAATATACGTTCGTGATCTTCAGGAGTCATAATAATTTCAGAAAGGTGAGCCTTATTAGAGAGCTCAAAACGGACTTGTTCATTTGTTCAAAGAAGCGTTTCTGCATCACAGCCTCATAAAGACATGGCATTGTGTGTTCACCATCAACCGAGCATAAAAATTCGTATGAACAGAATTGATGATTATAACTACAACAGTTTTTTAGGCAATGTTTTTGGCTTAGGCCCTTCGTATACATAATAGATTCAAAGACGCAATAAACAACATAAGATTGTCTGTCATTTTTTTCCAGTTCTAAAGCTACCTGTCTACCCCGGTTTGAAATTATAATTTTTGTATTGCATCAGTTGAGCTCTACAATGTTCTCTGTGTTTAAGTGCAGGCTTCAATAGACGGAATCCGTAAAACATCTCTACAGAAACTTGGTTTTTTTATCTGTTGTTGTGCTGTTTAGCATCAACTCATTGTGCGAATTAAAGTGTAAGCGGCTTTAGTGCCATCTGTCAACTAAAAGTAAGTCGACTGTTTTTGGCATCCTGGCTCTCCTATAGTTGGGACTGACTGGATATGCAAAGCGGTTGGAGATTGTCTTCTTCCAACCAGTATTAATACGTTACAGTATTGGTTGGTTCTGGAATTCAAAATGGTCCGATTTTGTCTATTCCAACTTGAAAGTCAATCCCATTAAAGTCAAGGTCAACTTGTATGGTTCATAGTTGGAAGACTCTCAGCAATTTTTTTTTAACATATAGAACTTGCTAGAATACACCGACATAAAACATTTTCATCTGAATTCTAATATTTAAGACTGCTCGTTTTAAACGCAGTTCTCTGGCAAAGGACTTTAAGACTGTACCAAAAAATGGAGAAAACTTAGTCCTGATTTAATTTGATCTGCAATAGTTTGACCTTTGACCAGCCAGAACCTCTTAGTTTTGCTTCTTCTGAAGCTGTGGTTACAACTGGCAACCATTGCATCACCCAGCTAGCAGTAAGATCATTGTAAGAATAAACAGCTTGGCGCTTAGTTTCACCCAGACTTGTAGGTTTCCCTGACACAGTATATTTATTTCGTTGTTCACAGCTAGTTGCACTTTATCTGGAGCTGTATTGTTAGCTTGTCAGGTATTTGAAGCAATAAGCATTTTGAATGCTTGCATGACGTTAGTTCATCAACTATTTCTAAGCAAGTCTCTGAAAATACACTGGCAACTGCCATTATGAGGTTTCCTTTTCTAAATCAAATTATTTATTTAAAATTTATAAATAATTTGTTTTGTTTAATCGATAATCCACATGTTTTTTACGTTAGAAATATAACTGACTGTAAATACAAGATTATGTTCATTTTACTGTTAGTCTTTAGAACAGTGTTAATTTTTCGCTCATTTCTTTTAGCAATTTCTTTTTTATAGACTCCAAGTCTGGTTTTTTGAGAAAAAGTGCTCGAACTTTTTGACATCTCAAACTATTGCCGTTATAATCTCATTCTGCTTGCAAACGATTGAATTCTTCATCTGTAATCTTAGAGTCTGCTAAGGCTTTGCTTATTATTAATCTGAATGATCTAAGTTAGCATTTGCTAACTGAACATAGCGTGTGCTTTTGTAACTTCGCTTATACTTTTTTGTTGCATCTCTCTAAGCTAATGAACCATCAAACCATACCACTGATACAGCGCCAAGCACAACCAGCTGCTGGACTTCCAAGCCTGTTGCTAAAAGTCCTACACTTGTCCTGTGTCATTACAGCAGTGCTGGTGAGCTGTTAATGTTATGTAACGCATTAAATACAGAAGAGTTTGTTCGTGGTTTTGTGTATTTGCTAGGTCCTTGCACCAGTTCACGTTGTATTTGGTGTAATGTTTGACACCGAAGGACTGTGCACTGATCGGCGCTCCTTCTTTTGGCAGTTTTATACACTGTAACATTGGACATTTTATTAAAACATTTTTTATTTTAAATTTAATGTGGTTATTTCAGTTAGAATGCCTCCGCACAATACTTTCAGTATAGTAGAAATCCTATAAGAATCAAAATGGTAAGGTGATATATTTAATTCATTTAGAAGATTCTGTTGAATGTTTAGGATTACCTTATCACTGAAGAATGGCCTTTATTTCTTCACCGTTGTTTTTTTGAATAGCTACAACAATCCATTCTTAATGAATCAACACTAAAATTTTGCCAAGCATTCTATATTCCTTTTATATATTATTATCACATAACAACCTAAACCCATCATCATCAACAACACACGTAGTATAGAAATGTCAAATACATAGTGAACTTGTTTGGTAAAAGCATTTTCAGGCATGAACTGCAATTTAGTGGGCATTTTTAGTCACAAGTCTTTTCTGTCAAAAGGTCTGCCCCCTTTTCAAAGTGAATGATTCGATTCATCACGCCTGCTGTTGTTTCGGCTTAAGACTATTATGCAGTGGCCCACATTAAACCCTTCCCTAAAAGTTCCCTTTGTCAAAATATAGTGTATGACTTATAAATTCAATTTGATTTCCCAGTCGATGAACGGATAAGTGCCATTTGTTTTCTTTTCGAATGTTTAAATTCCAAATTAGAATGTTTTCTACTTCTACATTACGCTGATGCTCTAGCTAGGATTCTTTTTGCCTTCACCTATCTTCTCTGTCGTTATAGTAACGCATCATCAGTGTATTCAAATCCATAAACTTCACCATTCTCTCCATTTAGATCAAAGTCTTGTGTGTCTGTCTGCTAGTTCTTTATGTTCATAAGTAATACATATTATAGGCGCACGCATAACTGGTTTGCTCTGTCCACGCTAACATTGCTTTTTTCATGGTTGATTTTATTTAATTCTAAACAACATATAAGTCATCACATATCTAGTCGGGGGGGGGGGGAATTTTCAATCTTACCTTGATCTGTGATTCTGAGGCTTAGTTTTTCATGAACCATAAACTAATGGTTAAATTGTTGGAGAAAAGTCTGAATCCATTATGAAACAGTATGCATGTTACATGCCGGAATAGACTCTCAGAACAGTTGAGGTTGACCATTTAACAAAAGTTTCATTAGTGCTTAGTTGGCTAGCTTACATACAACAGAGTTTAATTGCAAGTCAATGATTATCTCCTTAAAAGTCTATTGTTTGCGCACACAAGTGCATATATTGCATTAATTAGTCTTAAACCCAACTTTTAGGCCAGCTCCTGACAAAGTGAAAGGTTTCCATTTGATGATCTGGTTTTAAGTATTACTTTAGATTTGCTCATTAAGTTTTAGATCGACGCATAGTCGCTTAGTATTTCTTTAAAGCGTGCAAATCCATATAAACATCTGGTATGGTCAAAAGATTTTAGTAACATTCCATGCGACTAATCCTTTGAACCCAATTGTTTTGTTTGCCTCACTTATATTCAACCATTTAACTTTTGTAAACATTTCGTGCAACGTACTTTTAAATTTCCACAAGGCATTATCAGGGAATAATCTAAACAACAGTTTGCCTTGATTTGTTATAGTACAAACTTTTTAAATGTTGTATAAAAAATGTATGTTTCAAATACAACAAGGACCCTAAAATATGCAGTGGTGCTATAATAAGCTTAAAAACCTATACAATTGATAGTTATTGTTGCAGTGACTCAGTCAGAAGTTTTGAAGTAAAAGTAATATCCGCTAAATACTTATTTAAATCCCCCTATCAAAAAATAGGTATCAGCAATGAGTGGCTTAGTCATACCTATCATTTTTTATCAAAACAGTAAACTTTGCTGGTATTGTGCAACAACTGGAATGTGGTGTTCTTATGCAAACCACTTAAATCACCATAACCTGTTGGTTAGGTCAAGTGTATAGTTTTCATTTTTTCAGTCAGACGTGATGCTGAGCTCCAAGTACCATTGCCGCATGAAATCATTAATCCATTTATAACAGAATGGACATGAAGTCATTTGAACGTATTTTAATGAGTTTTGACATTGCGTTAAAGCAGACTTAGACAAAAGTTAATAGAAATCATGGTATCACTTTGTACTTTGGGGGGGTGCACAAACTTATAAATTGACTATTGGCCAGAGACTTACTCCTTTATTCAGCACAGCTGTTTCTCTTGGGTCATTAGCACAAGAACATAAAAACGCATGACCACATTATTTAATGAGAGCAAAGGATTACTTAAGGATGGCATAGAACGAATAAAACTTTCTAATCCGTACCTTATGTATGGTGTTTGATGGGTTCACAAGCACAAACGAGGTCAAACATAATGGATCCAAGCACTGTTCGATTCTCAAAAACATATTTAGCCAACTTAGATGATGCAATAAATACAACGGTTATTTACCATCACATTTTACATATACCAAGATGTTTGAGATACAAAATCAAAAGTGACTTTGCTGTTGGCGTTGGTTTATATATGCTGCCATTCTGATCTTGAGCTCAAATTGAACTATATTAAACCCTATAATAATGAATTCCTTGTTGCAGGTATGACCAAAAACATGGCCAAAACAAATATAAATTTCTGAACCAGCTGCTTACAAGTAAAAGTACGAAGAGCCTACCAACACTCTCTGTACAAAAGCAGAGATTATAATAATCAAAACCCATAAAAAAAATTGATGATGAGATCATGAATCTGAAAAAGGTCGCTTGTTGGCAAAACTAATGATTATTGGATTAGCTGCCCTTAATTTTACTAAGAAAGTACTCCGCAACTAAACAGCTAATGTCCATAAGTGGTCATCCATAAAACCAACCACTCTTCAAGCAGAAGAAAGAATCCAACTTACAATTGTGCCAAGTAATCCTGGTAGAGCATCAATTGCTTTAGCTGCTAATTTTTTAACACTTTTTAGATGTTCTAATCGTTTTTTTAATCCATGATTGTCTGGCGTGTGGGGGTGTTGGTAACTGGTGTGTACTATCAAGTTTAAGGCATACACTAAAGTATATTAAAGCAAAACCCATTTGCTGTTAAAATGCTGCTATTGTGATTCCCTTTTCTCTAAATAATTTCTTATGCGTTCAGCTAGGTTGTGTTTTCATATAAGATTCTTATGAATGGTTTCGCTTATTCCTGTTCACTGGGTCCCGTAACTGTTCACGATTGCAGACAGTACATAATCTAATCTGCGGCTCTCTCATTTTCAGATCTATTAGTCTTCTGTTGTATTAGTTTTCTGGTGTCTGACTAAGTTGAGGGTCGTCTGCATCAGCTAGCATTTGTTTTTCTCTGTTTATGGTGTTCGTTTAGCTTGCCTAAGTTAGCAAATTGTTTGTTATTTCTCCTCTGATGTTTTGTAGAATTCATTAAGGGCTGCTATTTCTCTCATAGGCATGGCTGTCATGCATATTGTTTCAATGCGTTATCTTCATAAAACTGTTCTATTTCTTGAATTATTCGTCTGCCATTCTACTGAGCTCTTCAAAGAGATGGTCTTGTACTATCTGTTGCAGTTTCCTGTAATGTACTGTGAAGACAGTAATGCACCTTCTCTTAATTCTGAAGGTGTAATAATGATATATTGCTTTGATCAGTAGTACACAGCCTGGTCCTAATTGTACTCTTTTTAAAAACTTGAGGGGTCTGGTTTAAGTAGTTAGCTGCTACAAATTTCCCTCATCATTTCTTACAACAGGTTATTGTTTTGCTTCTAATTCCCAAAGTCTTTAGGATCAAATACTTCAGGTGTGTCCTTGCTCATACTGTTATAAAATGATCTTACTTTTAGATTCACAGTCAGTCATGTCGCATTGACTGTACATGTAAAAGAACTGATTCGCTCATATCATCACCATTTGTCATATGAATTAAGCATTTAATAATTATAGTCCAGTATTGATTCAACAGATCCTACAGCAAAGTTTACAATTTCTGACATCTCATTAGTGTTTGATATTGTTCATCACCGCTGAACTAGCAAGGCTGATTGCACAGCATATCATTCAAGGTTAGCAATTTATTATGAGAGATACTCACATCACACAACATTTCAAAAAAGAGGGCAGAAACTATTTGGCAATTTAACTTAAAACACTGCTAGATCAATGAAGGTATTTTGAATGTTTTTGAAGTGTAAAAAGCCATACCAAAGATCAAGTGAACGTTTCTACAATCATAAAATATTGAAGTAACATGCACGATTGTAAGGCAAACCAAACCGAGTGTATCAAGTGGGCTTTTACAATATCAACATTTTATGGAAAGCAACGAAAAATTTTGCTGGCGGACGGACTTAAAGACCCAACCTGATATAGTTAGTAATAGACCTTCAATCTTCATGAATGTTAGACTGATGAATACTTATTCGATTTAAATATGCTTTGTGGTTAGACCTTAAGACATGATTAAAAAAAGAGAGGAAGACCTGTCTAAGCTAGCTTTTAGTAAGCGGAAGACAATGCAGTAATAAGTAATGGGTGTTAACTCTAAAATATAATTCATGTTTAAGACTTTAGAGAGCAGCCTTAAAACGGTTGTGTTGTTTTATACAAAGATAGAAACTTTTTGGATGAATGTTTAGATGAGAACGACGTAATCCAACAGAAAAAAAAATAGAATTTAAACAGTCAGCTAAGGTATAAGAAGTTTTGTAAATTATTATTAAAAAACAGATATCCCACTTACTATGTTTTGTAACAGTTAAAAAAAACCCCCTTTAAAAACACTATTTGACCTTGGCCTCGACCTTTTAAAAAATCTTGACCTTGCCTTGACCTTAAAAATCTTGGACCTTACTAGTTGACAACCTGACCCTACATCCTTGTCCTTTGACATTGACAGCCTTTTCCTTTGACCTTGACCTTTGTGAGCTAGTGGAGCAAAACCCCTTGTCCGACCCTTTTTCCGCTTTGCTTCCCTCTTTGTGTGACACCCTCCCGAGGGAAGCAATGTGGTGTGCTGCCACTTGCTTTGTCCGTCACACCCCCTTGGAAGCTTCTATTTGCGTCGCCAGTCAAAACGAAAGTGCAGAGACGCCCCAGAGGTAGTTCTTCGAACACTAGCCACAACTCATTGCAAACAGAGTTAACCTGGGTTTGAGTGCGCACAACTCTGTCCTACAATGGCCCACGTAAAAGGCTTGCAAGTGACAAAACCACTGGTTACAAGGGTTCCCACTTTTAATGATTAAAAATATAGCTATATATACCTGCAAAGACAAACGAAGTAATGCATTGGTTATTTAAAAGTTAATTTATATATAAAATTTATATTATTTCACACATGAATGGTTAAGAAATAATTATTGAAGAATCATGTCAAGAACATCACAAAGACTATTTTCTTAATCTAAAAGTTAAAAAGTTAATCCAATCAATTAAAACAAAATAATCTCAAAATAAAACTGCTCGCTAGCTTCATTTTTGCTAAAAATACTCAGCCTAACCTGCTACTCTGCCTGGTTATTGATTGATCGCCGCACACACAGCAGCAGTAATCAGGCAGCGTCAGGCTAGCACTCCCCTTATGTACTGATCCACTGGTCTGTAATATTGTTATTTTTTTGTTTATCTGGACACGAAGAATATTATTTTATTCGTGATTAAGGCAAAAATACAGTTTTTGACCCTTGAGCTTGAAGGAAGTTTTACTATTCTGAAACCAAGATGTTTTGAGATATGCTTAGATCAACAGTGGACTTGACCCCTTGAGCTTGAAGGAAGGTTTTTACTATTCTTATACCAAGATGTTTGAGATATGCAAATCAACAGTGGACTTTTGACCCTTGAGCTTGAATGTAAGGTTTTACTATTCTGATACCAAGAGGTTTGAGATATGCAAGATGCAACAGTGGACTTGACCACCTATGAGCTGAAGGAAGTTTTAACTATTCGATAACAAAGATGTTGAGATAAAGCAAAGATCAACAGTGGACTTTGACCCCTTGAGCTTGAAGGAAGGTTTACTATTCTGATACCAAGATGTTTGAGATATGCAAGATCAACAGTGGACTTTTGACCCCTTGACTTGAAGGAATTTTTACATATTCTGATACCAAGAGTTTGAGATATGCAAGATCAACAGTGGACTTTGACCCCTTGAGCTGTAGGAATGTTTTACTAATCTCTGCAATCCATCACTACTAATGATTTATTTTATGCTCATCATTTTTTCCCTTGCTCTTCTCTATTTGAGTATGTTATTCCTTCTGAACCGTTCATTGCGTCTTCCTGAAACCATGCAGCTTATCATCTTATGTAAACTTAAAGGCAACCCAAATGCATATGTAGATGTTAGGTTTTCATGAAGCTAACGAATCATGTAGATGTAAAGATTAGCTTGTAACACCAGTAGTGTATCATTGATTGACGCAGACAAAGTATTTTCTTACCTCATCAAAGTGTTGATTATTGTAAATAGCCTGAGCGTAGACTTGGATTTGGCGGTCCCTCTATTGTACATGATATATGTTTAATACCAGGATTAATAAACCTCTCACTTGATCTGGAAAAATTGGCCAGCCTGCTTCTTCATACATGCATTAATTATTCCTTTTAACATCATTGCTGAGTGTTCAATATTTATGTTCCAACAGTATCTTTGTACGCCTTCAGTAAATGTGCTATGGTTGAAGCACTCTTTCATAATAGAATAGCAAGCCTGTGACAGATATTTCCGTGCAATCAAGCTTGCAAAGCTCTGGTGATTTACAACATCATACTCTAAAGATATACTAAATATTTTTGTACTTTGCGTCAGCGTCAGTGGATTAATAACACGAGCACTGTCTTAAAGGTCAGCTCATACACAGTCTGATCTCTGAGTGCCCCTGATTGTCAGTCGCTTTGTGAGCTGAGCAGTACAAAGACACTAGAGGAATACAAAACCCTGTTTACCTTAGGCTTTTTGATATGGCAGCATCTTTTTCCCTTTTTCCCTATCAGGAGAACCTACTCTGTGTTTAGTCCCTCATCATCGCTGTATGCCTTGTAAATAGATCATCTCTCTTTTATCTTTGTCATCCACCATAAATCATTAAGATCAAGAATAATGTCTGCGTTGTTTTAAAGTCAGCACTTCTCCAGCTTCTGCTTGAACACTAATCTTTTTTATAATAACCCTACCTAAGTTTGCTACTACACTTCTGTTTGGATCATTTTCAGACTCTAATTCAATCTGAAAAGCAAGCTAGTTGTGCCTTGGAACAATGACAATCATCTTTTTCCTAAATTATGAAACCTATCGTCAGAATCTGATTTTCATCATAGTGGAGGTGTTGTTTGTAATAACGATGTCCTGTCTGTTTCCTTTAATGCCTAAGGATCTTTTAAACGTCCCTTAGGATCAGGAATTGCTCGAAATGTTTTTGGTTGCCGCATCTTTTTTCTATAAGTAGCAAAATAAAAAAAACAATAATAGAATAATGAAGAGCTATGATATAGATTATGGATGGATGTGGTTTTTACACCAGCTGATATATGGTGAAGCGGCATTATCTGTACACACCTGCATTCAGTCAGATGAGAATGATTAGAAAGCAGGTTAAAGATTTTCCACACAAGTTTTGGGACAACGAACACCAGAAATACTAACTATAACTGACTATGATATTGGGCCATCAAGACTAGCGTATGCTGAACTGACTCAGTACAAAAAGTTTTATTAACAAGAAAAATACCCCCTTCAGTTTTTAGCAAAAATACACTCAAGCAGAGACTAAGTGTTCATGCAGAGAAAACTGGTATTAGTGATGCACTAGCTACACTACTAAAAGACTACGGCCTACGCAAGCTGTTGCACAACTACAAAATGCGATCAAGAACATACCAACAAACATTGAAAGTCTACCACTTGAAGACCTACACATCGGCAAACACTACAACTGAAACTGATTCTAGAGTGAAACTAGCTTCACACAAGCAGACGAAGACACAGCACTGAAAACATAAATGATCAACCCCTACACCATGTGAAAATAATGGGGCTCAATCAAGCCACTACAGAGTATTAGAGTGCGAACTGATAAATAATTTAGCAATAGCTAGGCGATTTAGACTCCAGCATAGAACTAGAAAAGAAGAAGCTAGCTAAGCAGACGATGCACAATCTTGAAGCAGAAGTAAAAGAAAGAATCAACAAAAGCGTCTAAAAAATCTGCAAGATGAACGCCAATCAAGATTAGAGGTCTTTAAAACAATAACAGACAACAACTACAATCTCAGGTTACAGAATAAAAGAAACAATCCAACATCATTCTTATGAAACATCAACAACTAATAGAAAGAATTCGTACACTGTTTCGCAAGCAAGCATAACACTTGTCAGTATAATGACAGCATTGTTGCCCTCTAGTTACACACTTGTTATGCAGACAGGAAGCACACTACCGCCACAACCCACCACCACCACCTTACGGCACCCAAAGGCACAGGCTGGTTAAAACAACTCGCCACTTTAGTCATCTTAAAAATATAAAAAAAATTAGCCTACAAAGTTGGCAACGCACTTCCTGGTATAATTGGCTCCGTGATTAGCTGGCTGCTATCAACTGCAGGAAAAGTTGTGGGATTTATGGCTGAACATTTATGGGCATTACTGGTTTAGTTGTTGGTTTTCTTCTTTTAAAATAAAGATAAGCAAGGCCACTTAAAACAAGTACACTTGTTAAAGCAGTTATTTCATCATAGTGACTGTCTCTTACAAGGGGAATAATTATTTGTTTTTTCTTGCTCTGAGGTGGTGGTAGTAGTTCTTATCCCTGTTGTTGCTTCTCCGTCGATGATTTACTACACTTTTTTTGCTTCCTTTGCTACGATAACTACTGCTGCTGTGTATTGTTTACACTTTCATTTTTTCCAAAACGGCACTTACATCTTCAAGCTATAATAATATTGTTGTTGGATTGTAATTGTTCCTATTTGTAACTGCATTTGGAAGGCACATATATATACCATGTCTTATACAAAAGTCTACCTTAGACTGTGCATATGAAGAACATCTTGATAATGCTTGATCTGATGTAGTCAACAGCCGAGTTAATACTGCTTCCAAGATTTGCTAGAAACTGCTTCTAGTGTATCAAACCCAGGCCACCTATGAGCTCGATCTTGTCTGTGCCGTGCACCAAGCAAGCACCACACATAGGTACAACAGAGTCATTAATCCTCTCTAATCCTGGATTTTACAAAGTGTTTCAAATAATTGAAAAACTTGTTAACACCTTCACACTAGTCAAAATAATCTTTCATGCATACATGACATTTGCCTATTGAACCAAGAAACAACACTGCACCACGAGAAAGATGTATTTGGAGCCTCATCATAGTTATACCGCCTGTGCACACCCCACAAATACAAGCGTCCCCAGCCATGATTTTGTCCTGTGTTTGTCTGAATCTGTCTTAGAATCAATATTTAAAACTCATTGCACAGCTCTCATACGCCCTTCAATGTTAACCCTCTATTAAAGGATTGAAGCTGCTATCAGTGGGCATGGAACTGCAGCTCAGATAACACACGGGTAAAGAGAATGATAAAAGTTAGCCTTCCTCAAACACAATTAGGTGATACACTTGTTTTGATTAAATTTTTCAATCTCCTTTTCAATGCTTGTTGAAAGGGGAAACGTTGTATCAAACCCATCCAGATCACAGTTAAGTTCTATTCTGCCTATGATTAAGTGAAAGTATCTTCCATGTCAAAGTCAAGATTTCCATTGATCTAACACATAACTGTAGCCGTCCAGCAGTACATATTTACATAATATACACTTTATCATAATTATGATGTAACCAAAACTAACATCGTGCATACCCTGACCTCCAACACTGGTACATGACTGCCCCCTTAAATCATGGGCAATTGTTTTTAGGTGGTTCCTGATTTTGTTTTAGCAGTGGTCTTCATTGAACAGCCTGATTGATTTTGTGAGTTCAGCCTGGCTCCAAGTACTGTTTGCCTCTGGGAAAACTCTTAACATCTGTTGTATTTTTATACCACTTTAAAGTCAACGCAGATTTCTCTGTCAGGATGCTCTCCCCAGGGAGAGCATGGGGAAGCGAGAGCGCGTTTACCAGAATAGCAGTGCTCACCCACTATTTCTTTTTTTGTTTTAATCCTTTTGTGATGTAATTGTTTCACTATCCAAAGTGCTCTTCCTTTAAAAGTATATCAGGTGGCTCTTTTTCCTATAGACGTTTGCCAGGCAACTATTGGTGCCAATGGCCTCTTGTTACGTGTGCCAATGCATGTCACAGGGGACCTCGGTTTTAAATCGATTTCATATGTAAACTAGCACCAAACAACCACTCACTTCTATAATTGGGAAACTGCTTGCTCATCATAACTGTAATCTCAGGTCGATTGCGCATTGTAAGCAATCATCACAATCATTTTGTTTATTTTTTATTTACTTTTTTAAAAAGAAATCAAAATAGTGCCGAAAAAACTCTTTGTAAAATCTTATTTACCATTCTGCTGTGTGGAGAAGTGTTGGGTACACAAGCTTGGTAAAAGGTTTATCTGAATTAAAGCAGCAGACTCTAGGAAAATTAGATTTTGAAGACGTCTGCAAAACTGGTTCCATAAAGAACGGCTTTAATTGCAACAAAAGACTTATTAGTCAAACAGGAATCTATGCCAAAAATATTAATATAACAAAGATGTCCTCTCTCGTTATTATGGTTGTGGCGCTGTGTTAATGCATTTAGCTTTCAGGCAGCAATCATTTTAGTAAACTGCAAAATAATGAAGAGAGACAATACATAACATAGCAATGAACAACTCAGCAGCACAAGATGACTAAAAAACAAAGGCTGGCACGTTGGACTTTATTAACCAAAGACTGAAACCAAGACATGCTGCATATAATCATTCAAAACGTTGGACAATGCTATAAAGAATACTAAATTTATGACTGTGATAAACTGCAAAATCTGCCCCTCCAAAGTTATCAGACTTTTACCATCCTAACAGAAAATACAAAAGGAGGGAAATAGCTCTTTATTGTGATTGCAGACTGTTGTGTATTTATAGCTCAAAAGATTGGTTAGTATTAAAAATAAATAACACTAAGCAGCTAAAATATATTATTCTCCCAAAGGTTATTGAAAGGGACTACAGCTATTAAAATGCTAGTGAATCTGCAGTGTTTAGTGTAACCCACACAAAGCATGCTTGCCCAAACCAAGCAGTAATGGCAAATATACTTACCGGCCCCTCAACATATAAAACGCCTCACTTGTTAACACAATGCCAAAGACACACAAAATGACCTCCTGATAATTTGCCACACGACACAATAAGAAGAAAAATTTAAATTTGCACTTACATTATTGACAGTCCACAAGATACAAAGATCAGAACCATTAACGAAGAAGAGTGCAATTGCTGTGCTGTTGCTCTACAAGAAATTACAGACTGTCCTTGACTTATCCTCTCATGGTTCAAGGTTGATGATGAAAGGATTAAAAGGGCCCAGGTTAGTCATTTTGCTGTTAAAAAGCACAGAGTTTGTTATTAAAAGAGTCTATTCCAGTGTTCACAAAGATCGCAGGCTTTAGTGAAAACTACCAACAAACAGTTGTCTAACGCTGTTTCTCTTACCAGTACCACAGAGAATTCCTATCATTGCTCGAACACTGACTGTAAAGAACTGCCATTAGTACTGCGTGCTATGAACATGAAAAATCAAAGAGCCACGAGGTTTAAATCCAGTTAAAGCATGAAAAAAATGATTATAATATTAACCTCAACAACCGACAAACTAATACCATTTGGATTGAAAGTTAGCACCTGACCTCGCCAGGTGAGCAGATATACACCGAAAATGGCAACTGACCCTATTTGGACTTCGATAAACCTAGAAATCAGAACATTATAAGAATGATCCCCCTGTTATTATTTAAGAAAACACCCTCATCAAAACGACCAGCACCAAAAAGATCTTTCGTAAAGGAAGAACTCAAATAATTTCCGCAAAGACAGTTCCAGTTAATTAATTTACTTGGGTTGTGTGTGTTTTAAAATGAAGCTCAGACACAAACAACAGCTTATGTTTTCATTACGTGATTGAGCCATGCCATTTGTTTTTATCCAGAATGCGAAAAAAATAAATTTGTTGATCTTTACCATGAACGCTCTGACAGAAATCATTATTAAAAGAAAAAGAGCATGACAGTGATAAGGCCAGCCGAATTACTAAATGTTTGTTCAACAGTTTTATGCTTTAATGAATTAAAACGGCTGCCTGCCAAATAAAACCGCTTATGCAAGCCACCTAAGGATCTAGATATGCATGAAGACAGATGTTAGAATATTGATTTCTGAAACTAAGAAAATTACTGCTGTTTTCACATTAAAGACACAAAAAAGATACATTAAACTTATTTTTCTGATATTTTTTTGTTCTCCAATACCAATTGCATATGACGCACTCTGGAACGCACAAACACACCTTGTGTTGGTAGGATCATTGAATTTCTTTGTCACAAAATACAGTTGTGTTGACTGATGTAAGTCCAGATCTTAGTTTTATATTGTCATGAAATACACTTTAGAATCAAACAGAGCTTCTTTAAAGTTTGTCATGCGATTATAGTCATCTTACTACTGTTTTGCTGATTCCCTTTGCTTTTTAATACACTCAGTTTCACTGCAACCTATACATTTTTGATCTTAATCCACATATTCTTTTATTCTAGTTCCATTCATTTCATCATCATCTTACCAATAACCTTTTTTATTTACAACTGAATGTAAAGACTGTCTTTAGGTAATCACATGTGTCATACATCTGTCTGACTCACCTTAACTACTTCTGTCTCCATTTCTTTTATAAAAGATCTTTCAAGTTGAAGTCATAATAAACGAGTCAGTGTCTGTGTACAGCACTCTAGACTCTGGATACAATGGGTTAAAGTAGGCCATAGGGATTCAACATTAACACTTAGACACTCTAACACATAAACCCAATAAACACTGGCTGTCTAAATAACCACGAAGCTTCTTCATCATAATGCCATACAAATAATCATGAAATTTTTAAGTCCTGGTACTGTGGTTTTGATGGTCAACTTAATTGCTGTTCTCTTCATTTACTATCGACATCTTACGTTTAATGGGCGGGTTCTCCATATCTTCCCGAAACAACTGTGGTTCTTAACTTAAAGAAGTCTTTCTCTGAAGCAATCATGCTTTTGTCCAAGCTCTGTGACTCTTCAGATGTACGGTTCATGAACTGCTCTTATCAAACGAATAATGTGGTGAACAGCTGTAAGGCATAGTCATGTCTAAGAAAAACTTAATATCTTAATGACGACACAAATCTTCGTTTCACTTAACAGGTTTTGGCACAAGCTTAGTGTTCTGGTTCCTTTCTTCTTTTTTCTGCTGCTAAAGATAATCGTTATGGAGTCCTGAAGTTCACATGGATATTCTAAGTCTTACTCTGCAATCATACCAAATGGCGGATCATAGTCTTGTCCATAACGTATTCAAAAAATTTATTTACATCAATGTCCTGCAACATTTTGAAATGCGCAAAAGGAAGTGACATGACACATAGCCCACTCCATACATGTTGTTAGCATCTATATCCATAATGTAGTTGGATGGTTTACTGGGTCAATAGTCGTCAAGATATCGATTTAGCTTTACAGTAACTATGTGATGCCAGATGATTCCACCACGCATCATCTTCAATCATCTTGGAGCATAGGGTAAGATTAGACAGTAATTCATCTTTACTCCTGGTAAAACTTTAAGAATGCATCCCACTCATGCCAGGAGCAGAAATGTAATGAGAATGGATCCAACTGTAATGTTTTTTGCATGTTTTTCTTATTCTCAAAGACATCTGCTAACAAACTAACGTCGGCCCCTTTAGTATATCGTGGTAGTCTCCCTGGTCCTTACACTCTAACTTTCCTATGCTGTCTTTCGCTGTTGTAGTCAGAGTCAGTATTTCTTTACACTTTTAGACTACTGAAGAATGCACTTAGCGTAGGCGTCTTCATCAAACCTACTTCCAACTGTTTCATATACTCAAAGGATAAACGCCATTACACACTAGAGATGGATCAAAAGTATTTTTTCGTAATAGGCATCTGCACAGTGATGCGGCCAAAGATTCTAATGCACCCATCAAGGTTGATATGAAATCATAGAATCAAATTGATTAGAGTAAAGGCCATGTACTTTCTGAAGACTAGGCGATTGCAAACTGACCTTTCGAAACTCATCAGTTAAGCTTGCAAAATAAGGTGGGAATCATACCCTCGTAAGTTATTGGAAGAAGATAAGGTAATTCCAAGTCTTTGGATCAAACTTAAGCTGTAGATTACAGTTAGAATGTGCTGCTCCCCTAAACGACCACTGATATGAACATGATCTCTACATTGGTATTGTCTTCTGAATTCTAATGTATGGGCCGCAGATCCAACAACTTGTTGCTGAATATACGTTCGTGATCTTCAGGAGTCATAATAATTTCAGAAAGGTGAGCCTTATTAGAGAGCTCAAAACGGACTTGTTCATTTGTTCAAAGAAGCGTTTCTGCATCACAGCCTCATAAAGACATGGCATTGTGTGTTCACCATCAACCGAGCATAAAAATTCGTATGAACAGAATTGATGATTATAACTACAACAGTTTTTTAGGCAATGTTTTTGGCTTAGGCCCTTCGTATACATAATAGATTCAAAGACGCAATAAACAACATAAGATTGTCTGTCATTTTTTTCCAGTTCTAAAGCTACCTGTCTACCCCGGTTTGAAATTATAATTTTTGTATTGCATCAGTTGAGCTCTACAATGTTCTCTGTGTTTAAGTGCAGGCTTCAATAGACGGAATCCGTAAAACATCTCTACAGAAACTTGGTTTTTTTATCTGTTGTTGTGCTGTTTAGCATCAACTCATTGTGCGAATTAAAGTGTAAGCGGCTTTAGTGCCATCTGTCAACTAAAAGTAAGTCGACTGTTTTTGGCATCCTGGCTCTCCTATAGTTGGGACTGACTGGATATGCAAAGCGGTTGGAGATTGTCTTCTTCCAACCAGTATTAATACGTTACAGTATTGGTTGGTTCTGGAATTCAAAATGGTCCGATTTTGTCTATTCCAACTTGAAAGTCAATCCCATTAAAGTCAAGGTCAACTTGTATGGTTCATAGTTGGAAGACTCTCAGCAATTTTTTTTTAACATATAGAACTTGCTAGAATACACCGACATAAAACATTTTCATCTGAATTCTAATATTTAAGACTGCTCGTTTTAAACGCAGTTCTCTGGCAAAGGACTTTAAGACTGTACCAAAAAATGGAGAAAACTTAGTCCTGATTTAATTTGATCTGCAATAGTTTGACCTTTGACCAGCCAGAACCTCTTAGTTTTGCTTCTTCTGAAGCTGTGGTTACAACTGGCAACCATTGCATCACCCAGCTAGCAGTAAGATCATTGTAAGAATAAACAGCTTGGCGCTTAGTTTCACCCAGACTTGTAGGTTTCCCTGACACAGTATATTTATTTCGTTGTTCACAGCTAGTTGCACTTTATCTGGAGCTGTATTGTTAGCTTGTCAGGTATTTGAAGCAATAAGCATTTTGAATGCTTGCATGACGTTAGTTCATCAACTATTTCTAAGCAAGTCTCTGAAAATACACTGGCAACTGCCATTATGAGGTTTCCTTTTCTAAATCAAATTATTTATTTAAAATTTATAAATAATTTGTTTTGTTTAATCGATAATCCACATGTTTTTTACGTTAGAAATATAACTGACTGTAAATACAAGATTATGTTCATTTTACTGTTAGTCTTTAGAACAGTGTTAATTTTTCGCTCATTTCTTTTAGCAATTTCTTTTTTATAGACTCCAAGTCTGGTTTTTTGAGAAAAAGTGCTCGAACTTTTTGACATCTCAAACTATTGCCGTTATAATCTCATTCTGCTTGCAAACGATTGAATTCTTCATCTGTAATCTTAGAGTCTGCTAAGGCTTTGCTTATTATTAATCTGAATGATCTAAGTTAGCATTTGCTAACTGAACATAGCGTGTGCTTTTGTAACTTCGCTTATACTTTTTTGTTGCATCTCTCTAAGCTAATGAACCATCAAACCATACCACTGATACAGCGCCAAGCACAACCAGCTGCTGGACTTCCAAGCCTGTTGCTAAAAGTCCTACACTTGTCCTGTGTCATTACAGCAGTGCTGGTGAGCTGTTAATGTTATGTAACGCATTAAATACAGAAGAGTTTGTTCGTGGTTTTGTGTATTTGCTAGGTCCTTGCACCAGTTCACGTTGTATTTGGTGTAATGTTTGACACCGAAGGACTGTGCACTGATCGGCGCTCCTTCTTTTGGCAGTTTTATACACTGTAACATTGGACATTTTATTAAAACATTTTTTATTTTAAATTTAATGTGGTTATTTCAGTTAGAATGCCTCCGCACAATACTTTCAGTATAGTAGAAATCCTATAAGAATCAAAATGGTAAGGTGATATATTTAATTCATTTAGAAGATTCTGTTGAATGTTTAGGATTACCTTATCACTGAAGAATGGCCTTTATTTCTTCACCGTTGTTTTTTTGAATAGCTACAACAATCCATTCTTAATGAATCAACACTAAAATTTTGCCAAGCATTCTATATTCCTTTTATATATTATTATCACATAACAACCTAAACCCATCATCATCAACAACACACGTAGTATAGAAATGTCAAATACATAGTGAACTTGTTTGGTAAAAGCATTTTCAGGCATGAACTGCAATTTAGTGGGCATTTTTAGTCACAAGTCTTTTCTGTCAAAAGGTCTGCCCCCTTTTCAAAGTGAATGATTCGATTCATCACGCCTGCTGTTGTTTCGGCTTAAGACTATTATGCAGTGGCCCACATTAAACCCTTCCCTAAAAGTTCCCTTTGTCAAAATATAGTGTATGACTTATAAATTCAATTTGATTTCCCAGTCGATGAACGGATAAGTGCCATTTGTTTTCTTTTCGAATGTTTAAATTCCAAATTAGAATGTTTTCTACTTCTACATTACGCTGATGCTCTAGCTAGGATTCTTTTTGCCTTCACCTATCTTCTCTGTCGTTATAGTAACGCATCATCAGTGTATTCAAATCCATAAACTTCACCATTCTCTCCATTTAGATCAAAGTCTTGTGTGTCTGTCTGCTAGTTCTTTATGTTCATAAGTAATACATATTATAGGCGCACGCATAACTGGTTTGCTCTGTCCACGCTAACATTGCTTTTTTCATGGTTGATTTTATTTAATTCTAAACAACATATAAGTCATCACATATCTAGTCGGGGGGGGGGGGAATTTTCAATCTTACCTTGATCTGTGATTCTGAGGCTTAGTTTTTCATGAACCATAAACTAATGGTTAAATTGTTGGAGAAAAGTCTGAATCCATTATGAAACAGTATGCATGTTACATGCCGGAATAGACTCTCAGAACAGTTGAGGTTGACCATTTAACAAAAGTTTCATTAGTGCTTAGTTGGCTAGCTTACATACAACAGAGTTTAATTGCAAGTCAATGATTATCTCCTTAAAAGTCTATTGTTTGCGCACACAAGTGCATATATTGCATTAATTAGTCTTAAACCCAACTTTTAGGCCAGCTCCTGACAAAGTGAAAGGTTTCCATTTGATGATCTGGTTTTAAGTATTACTTTAGATTTGCTCATTAAGTTTTAGATCGACGCATAGTCGCTTAGTATTTCTTTAAAGCGTGCAAATCCATATAAACATCTGGTATGGTCAAAAGATTTTAGTAACATTCCATGCGACTAATCCTTTGAACCCAATTGTTTTGTTTGCCTCACTTATATTCAACCATTTAACTTTTGTAAACATTTCGTGCAACGTACTTTTAAATTTCCACAAGGCATTATCAGGGAATAATCTAAACAACAGTTTGCCTTGATTTGTTATAGTACAAACTTTTTAAATGTTGTATAAAAAATGTATGTTTCAAATACAACAAGGACCCTAAAATATGCAGTGGTGCTATAATAAGCTTAAAAACCTATACAATTGATAGTTATTGTTGCAGTGACTCAGTCAGAAGTTTTGAAGTAAAAGTAATATCCGCTAAATACTTATTTAAATCCCCCTATCAAAAAATAGGTATCAGCAATGAGTGGCTTAGTCATACCTATCATTTTTTATCAAAACAGTAAACTTTGCTGGTATTGTGCAACAACTGGAATGTGGTGTTCTTATGCAAACCACTTAAATCACCATAACCTGTTGGTTAGGTCAAGTGTATAGTTTTCATTTTTTCAGTCAGACGTGATGCTGAGCTCCAAGTACCATTGCCGCATGAAATCATTAATCCATTTATAACAGAATGGACATGAAGTCATTTGAACGTATTTTAATGAGTTTTGACATTGCGTTAAAGCAGACTTAGACAAAAGTTAATAGAAATCATGGTATCACTTTGTACTTTGGGGGGGTGCACAAACTTATAAATTGACTATTGGCCAGAGACTTACTCCTTTATTCAGCACAGCTGTTTCTCTTGGGTCATTAGCACAAGAACATAAAAACGCATGACCACATTATTTAATGAGAGCAAAGGATTACTTAAGGATGGCATAGAACGAATAAAACTTTCTAATCCGTACCTTATGTATGGTGTTTGATGGGTTCACAAGCACAAACGAGGTCAAACATAATGGATCCAAGCACTGTTCGATTCTCAAAAACATATTTAGCCAACTTAGATGATGCAATAAATACAACGGTTATTTACCATCACATTTTACATATACCAAGATGTTTGAGATACAAAATCAAAAGTGACTTTGCTGTTGGCGTTGGTTTATATATGCTGCCATTCTGATCTTGAGCTCAAATTGAACTATATTAAACCCTATAATAATGAATTCCTTGTTGCAGGTATGACCAAAAACATGGCCAAAACAAATATAAATTTCTGAACCAGCTGCTTACAAGTAAAAGTACGAAGAGCCTACCAACACTCTCTGTACAAAAGCAGAGATTATAATAATCAAAACCCATAAAAAAAATTGATGATGAGATCATGAATCTGAAAAAGGTCGCTTGTTGGCAAAACTAATGATTATTGGATTAGCTGCCCTTAATTTTACTAAGAAAGTACTCCGCAACTAAACAGCTAATGTCCATAAGTGGTCATCCATAAAACCAACCACTCTTCAAGCAGAAGAAAGAATCCAACTTACAATTGTGCCAAGTAATCCTGGTAGAGCATCAATTGCTTTAGCTGCTAATTTTTTAACACTTTTTAGATGTTCTAATCGTTTTTTTAATCCATGATTGTCTGGCGTGTGGGGGTGTTGGTAACTGGTGTGTACTATCAAGTTTAAGGCATACACTAAAGTATATTAAAGCAAAACCCATTTGCTGTTAAAATGCTGCTATTGTGATTCCCTTTTCTCTAAATAATTTCTTATGCGTTCAGCTAGGTTGTGTTTTCATATAAGATTCTTATGAATGGTTTCGCTTATTCCTGTTCACTGGGTCCCGTAACTGTTCACGATTGCAGACAGTACATAATCTAATCTGCGGCTCTCTCATTTTCAGATCTATTAGTCTTCTGTTGTATTAGTTTTCTGGTGTCTGACTAAGTTGAGGGTCGTCTGCATCAGCTAGCATTTGTTTTTCTCTGTTTATGGTGTTCGTTTAGCTTGCCTAAGTTAGCAAATTGTTTGTTATTTCTCCTCTGATGTTTTGTAGAATTCATTAAGGGCTGCTATTTCTCTCATAGGCATGGCTGTCATGCATATTGTTTCAATGCGTTATCTTCATAAAACTGTTCTATTTCTTGAATTATTCGTCTGCCATTCTACTGAGCTCTTCAAAGAGATGGTCTTGTACTATCTGTTGCAGTTTCCTGTAATGTACTGTGAAGACAGTAATGCACCTTCTCTTAATTCTGAAGGTGTAATAATGATATATTGCTTTGATCAGTAGTACACAGCCTGGTCCTAATTGTACTCTTTTTAAAAACTTGAGGGGTCTGGTTTAAGTAGTTAGCTGCTACAAATTTCCCTCATCATTTCTTACAACAGGTTATTGTTTTGCTTCTAATTCCCAAAGTCTTTAGGATCAAATACTTCAGGTGTGTCCTTGCTCATACTGTTATAAAATGATCTTACTTTTAGATTCACAGTCAGTCATGTCGCATTGACTGTACATGTAAAAGAACTGATTCGCTCATATCATCACCATTTGTCATATGAATTAAGCATTTAATAATTATAGTCCAGTATTGATTCAACAGATCCTACAGCAAAGTTTACAATTTCTGACATCTCATTAGTGTTTGATATTGTTCATCACCGCTGAACTAGCAAGGCTGATTGCACAGCATATCATTCAAGGTTAGCAATTTATTATGAGAGATACTCACATCACACAACATTTCAAAAAAGAGGGCAGAAACTATTTGGCAATTTAACTTAAAACACTGCTAGATCAATGAAGGTATTTTGAATGTTTTTGAAGTGTAAAAAGCCATACCAAAGATCAAGTGAACGTTTCTACAATCATAAAATATTGAAGTAACATGCACGATTGTAAGGCAAACCAAACCGAGTGTATCAAGTGGGCTTTTACAATATCAACATTTTATGGAAAGCAACGAAAAATTTTGCTGGCGGACGGACTTAAAGACCCAACCTGATATAGTTAGTAATAGACCTTCAATCTTCATGAATGTTAGACTGATGAATACTTATTCGATTTAAATATGCTTTGTGGTTAGACCTTAAGACATGATTAAAAAAAGAGAGGAAGACCTGTCTAAGCTAGCTTTTAGTAAGCGGAAGACAATGCAGTAATAAGTAATGGGTGTTAACTCTAAAATATAATTCATGTTTAAGACTTTAGAGAGCAGCCTTAAAACGGTTGTGTTGTTTTATACAAAGATAGAAACTTTTTGGATGAATGTTTAGATGAGAACGACGTAATCCAACAGAAAAAAAAATAGAATTTAAACAGTCAGCTAAGGTATAAGAAGTTTTGTAAATTATTATTAAAAAACAGATATCCCACTTACTATGTTTTGTAACAGTTAAAAAAAACCCCCTTTAAAAACACTATTTGACCTTGGCCTCGACCTTTTAAAAAATCTTGACCTTGCCTTGACCTTAAAAATCTTGGACCTTACTAGTTGACAACCTGACCCTACATCCTTGTCCTTTGACATTGACAGCCTTTTCCTTTGACCTTGACCTTTGTGAGCTAGTGGAGCAAAACCCCTTGTCCGACCCTTTTTCCGCTTTGCTTCCCTCTTTGTGTGACACCCTCCCGAGGGAAGCAATGTGGTGTGCTGCCACTTGCTTTGTCCGTCACACCCCCTTGGAAGCTTCTATTTGCGTCGCCAGTCAAAACGAAAGTGCAGAGACGCCCCAGAGGTAGTTCTTCGAACACTAGCCACAACTCATTGCAAACAGAGTTAACCTGGGTTTGAGTGCGCACAACTCTGTCCTACAATGGCCCACGTAAAAGGCTTGCAAGTGACAAAACCACTGGTTACAAGGGTTCCCACTTTTAATGATTAAAAATATAGCTATATATACCTGCAAAGACAAACGAAGTAATGCATTGGTTATTTAAAAGTTAATTTATATATAAAATTTATATTATTTCACACATGAATGGTTAAGAAATAATTATTGAAGAATCATGTCAAGAACATCACAAAGACTATTTTCTTAATCTAAAAGTTAAAAAGTTAATCCAATCAATTAAAACAAAATAATCTCAAAATAAAACTGCTCGCTAGCTTCATTTTTGCTAAAAATACTCAGCCTAACCTGCTACTCTGCCTGGTTATTGATTGATCGCCGCACACACAGCAGCAGTAATCAGGCAGCGTCAGGCTAGCACTCCCCTTATGTACTGATCCACTGGTCTGTAATATTGTTATTTTTTTGTTTATCTGGACACGAAGAATATTATTTTATTCGTGATTAAGGCAAAAATACAGTTTTTGACCCTTGAGCTTGAAGGAAGTTTTACTATTCTGAAACCAAGATGTTTTGAGATATGCTTAGATCAACAGTGGACTTGACCCCTTGAGCTTGAAGGAAGGTTTTTACTATTCTTATACCAAGATGTTTGAGATATGCAAATCAACAGTGGACTTTTGACCCTTGAGCTTGAATGTAAGGTTTTACTATTCTGATACCAAGAGGTTTGAGATATGCAAGATGCAACAGTGGACTTGACCACCTATGAGCTGAAGGAAGTTTTAACTATTCGATAACAAAGATGTTGAGATAAAGCAAAGATCAACAGTGGACTTTGACCCCTTGAGCTTGAAGGAAGGTTTACTATTCTGATACCAAGATGTTTGAGATATGCAAGATCAACAGTGGACTTTTGACCCCTTGACTTGAAGGAATTTTTACATATTCTGATACCAAGAGTTTGAGATATGCAAGATCAACAGTGGACTTTGACCCCTTGAGCTGTAGGAATGTTTTACTAATCTCTGCAATCCATCACTACTAATGATTTATTTTATGCTCATCATTTTTTCCCTTGCTCTTCTCTATTTGAGTATGTTATTCCTTCTGAACCGTTCATTGCGTCTTCCTGAAACCATGCAGCTTATCATCTTATGTAAACTTAAAGGCAACCCAAATGCATATGTAGATGTTAGGTTTTCATGAAGCTAACGAATCATGTAGATGTAAAGATTAGCTTGTAACACCAGTAGTGTATCATTGATTGACGCAGACAAAGTATTTTCTTACCTCATCAAAGTGTTGATTATTGTAAATAGCCTGAGCGTAGACTTGGATTTGGCGGTCCCTCTATTGTACATGATATATGTTTAATACCAGGATTAATAAACCTCTCACTTGATCTGGAAAAATTGGCCAGCCTGCTTCTTCATACATGCATTAATTATTCCTTTTAACATCATTGCTGAGTGTTCAATATTTATGTTCCAACAGTATCTTTGTACGCCTTCAGTAAATGTGCTATGGTTGAAGCACTCTTTCATAATAGAATAGCAAGCCTGTGACAGATATTTCCGTGCAATCAAGCTTGCAAAGCTCTGGTGATTTACAACATCATACTCTAAAGATATACTAAATATTTTTGTACTTTGCGTCAGCGTCAGTGGATTAATAACACGAGCACTGTCTTAAAGGTCAGCTCATACACAGTCTGATCTCTGAGTGCCCCTGATTGTCAGTCGCTTTGTGAGCTGAGCAGTACAAAGACACTAGAGGAATACAAAACCCTGTTTACCTTAGGCTTTTTGATATGGCAGCATCTTTTTCCCTTTTTCCCTATCAGGAGAACCTACTCTGTGTTTAGTCCCTCATCATCGCTGTATGCCTTGTAAATAGATCATCTCTCTTTTATCTTTGTCATCCACCATAAATCATTAAGATCAAGAATAATGTCTGCGTTGTTTTAAAGTCAGCACTTCTCCAGCTTCTGCTTGAACACTAATCTTTTTTATAATAACCCTACCTAAGTTTGCTACTACACTTCTGTTTGGATCATTTTCAGACTCTAATTCAATCTGAAAAGCAAGCTAGTTGTGCCTTGGAACAATGACAATCATCTTTTTCCTAAATTATGAAACCTATCGTCAGAATCTGATTTTCATCATAGTGGAGGTGTTGTTTGTAATAACGATGTCCTGTCTGTTTCCTTTAATGCCTAAGGATCTTTTAAACGTCCCTTAGGATCAGGAATTGCTCGAAATGTTTTTGGTTGCCGCATCTTTTTTCTATAAGTAGCAAAATAAAAAAAACAATAATAGAATAATGAAGAGCTATGATATAGATTATGGATGGATGTGGTTTTTACACCAGCTGATATATGGTGAAGCGGCATTATCTGTACACACCTGCATTCAGTCAGATGAGAATGATTAGAAAGCAGGTTAAAGATTTTCCACACAAGTTTTGGGACAACGAACACCAGAAATACTAACTATAACTGACTATGATATTGGGCCATCAAGACTAGCGTATGCTGAACTGACTCAGTACAAAAAGTTTTATTAACAAGAAAAATACCCCCTTCAGTTTTTAGCAAAAATACACTCAAGCAGAGACTAAGTGTTCATGCAGAGAAAACTGGTATTAGTGATGCACTAGCTACACTACTAAAAGACTACGGCCTACGCAAGCTGTTGCACAACTACAAAATGCGATCAAGAACATACCAACAAACATTGAAAGTCTACCACTTGAAGACCTACACATCGGCAAACACTACAACTGAAACTGATTCTAGAGTGAAACTAGCTTCACACAAGCAGACGAAGACACAGCACTGAAAACATAAATGATCAACCCCTACACCATGTGAAAATAATGGGGCTCAATCAAGCCACTACAGAGTATTAGAGTGCGAACTGATAAATAATTTAGCAATAGCTAGGCGATTTAGACTCCAGCATAGAACTAGAAAAGAAGAAGCTAGCTAAGCAGACGATGCACAATCTTGAAGCAGAAGTAAAAGAAAGAATCAACAAAAGCGTCTAAAAAATCTGCAAGATGAACGCCAATCAAGATTAGAGGTCTTTAAAACAATAACAGACAACAACTACAATCTCAGGTTACAGAATAAAAGAAACAATCCAACATCATTCTTATGAAACATCAACAACTAATAGAAAGAATTCGTACACTGTTTCGCAAGCAAGCATAACACTTGTCAGTATAATGACAGCATTGTTGCCCTCTAGTTACACACTTGTTATGCAGACAGGAAGCACACTACCGCCACAACCCACCACCACCACCTTACGGCACCCAAAGGCACAGGCTGGTTAAAACAACTCGCCACTTTAGTCATCTTAAAAATATAAAAAAAATTAGCCTACAAAGTTGGCAACGCACTTCCTTTTATAATTGGCTCAGATTATCTGGCTGCTATCAACTGCAGGAAAAGTTGTGGGATTTATGGCTGAACATTTATGGGCGTTACTGTTTTAGTTGTTGGTTTTCTTCTTTCTAAAATAAAGATAAGCAAGGCCACTTAAAACAAGTATACTTGTTAAAGCAGTTATTTCATCATAGTGACTGTCTCTTACAAGGGGAATAATTATTTGTTTTTTCTTGCTCTGAGGTGGTGGTAGTAGTTCTTATCCCTGTTGTTGCTTCTCCGTCGATGATTTACTACACTTTTTTTGCTTCCTTTGCTACGATAACTACTGCTGCTGTGTATTGTTTACACTTTCATTTTTTCCAAAACGGCACTTACATCTTCAAGCTATAATAATATTGTTGTTGGATTGTAATTGTTCCTATTTGTAACTGCATTTGGAAGGCACATATATATACCATGTCTTATACAAAAGTCTACCTTAGACTGTGCATATGAAGAACATCTTGATAATGCTTGATCTGATGTAGTCAACAGCCGAGTTAATACTGCTTCCAAGATTTGCTAGAAACTGCTTCTAGTGTATCAAACCCAGGCCACCTATGAGCTCGATCTTGTCTGTGCCGTGCACCAAGCAAGCACCACACATAGGTACAACAGAGTCATTAATCCTCTCTAATCCTGGATTTTACAAAGTGTTTCAAATAATTGAAAAACTTGTTAACACCTTCACACTAGTCAAAATAATCTTTCATGCATACATGACATTTGCCTATTGAACCAAGAAACAACACTGCACCACGAGAAAGATGTATTTGGAGCCTCATCATAGTTATACCGCCTGTGCACACCCCACAAATACAAGCGTCCCCAGCCATGATTTTGTCCTGTGTTTGTCTGAATCTGTCTTAGAATCAATATTTAAAACTCATTGCACAGCTCTCATACGCCCTTCAATGTTAACCCTCTATTAAAGGATTGAAGCTGCTATCAGGGGGCATGGAACGGCAGCTCAGAAACACACGGGGTAAAGAGAGAGAAAAATTTAGCCTTCCTCAAACACATATTTGGTAAACCCACTTTTAAATAAATTTTTAATCTCCTTTTAAATGGCTTTTGAAGGGAAACGTTGTATAAAACCATCCAGATCACATTTTAATTCTTTTTCTTGCCCTATTGTTTAAGTGAATTATCTCAGGGGTCGAAGTCAAAGATTTCCTTTGACAACACATAAGTACCTGCCAGCAACATTTTATCAAAATTTAAACACTTTATCAAATTAGATTAATCCAAAACTAACTCGGCATCCCCTGACCCCCCAACACTGAACAGACTTCCCCCTTAAATCAGGGGGCAGTTTTTTTTTTGGGGGTTTTTTTCCTGATTTTTTTTTGGGCAGTGGTCTCTTTGAACAGCCTGAAGTTTTTGTGATTCACCCTGCTCCAGATACTTTTTGCCCTACGGGGAAACTCTTATCATCTTTTTAAAGTGATCCACTTTAACAGGGAAATTTTTCTCTGTCGGGAGCTCTCCCGGGGGAAGCGGGGGGAGAGGGGGGAGACGCGTTACCAAAATACAGGCCCCCCACTTTTTTCTTTTTTTTTTGTTTTATCCTTTTGGGGTGTTTTTTTTTCACTTCAAAGGGCTCTTTCCATAAAATAATCGGGGTGGCCCCTTTTCTATAGCTTTTGCCGGGGCAACATTGGGCCATGGCTCTTGTACGTGTGCCAAAGCATTTTGCAGGGGGCCTCGGTTTATCTTTCAATGTAAACTAGCCCCAGCCCCAACCACTCCAGTCTAGTAATGTGGGAAACTTTTTGGCCCACAACCGGGGGATTGAACAACCACACACTTCAAACCCAACTTTTCGTTTTTCAAACCCCCTGCGTTCCCTTTAAGACCACGCTTCTTTGCACACCCTTGGCGGGTGTTCTCTCTATCACACAAAAATTTTTGGGGGGGGTGGTTTTTTTTTTTGTATGCGTGCATGGCTCTTGGGGCTTGGGTTATCACTCACCCAAAAATCCGAAGGAAGAAGTCAAGAGCCCGGGGTAGCTCTTGGGGGAAAGGGCCGCCCAAGTACACACTACGAGAAAAATTAACCCCTACCCTACTGCCGAAAAGCCACGTGGAGATCTGTCACCACTTGGCTACTTACACCCTGCAGCACGCCCTTTCCATCACCCATCACAGAAAGCGCTCTCTTCCTTCCTTCCTTCCTCCCCTCTGTGCGTGCTCCCCTGGTGATGCCGGGGGGGGGGGTTTCATAAAACAGCTCCCCCCCTTTCTGAAAACTCTGTGCTTGAAATTCCCTGTTTCTACCCCTCTCTTTGTTTCGAATCCCTTTTCTTCCTGCACCCCCTTTCGTTCTCTTTGTCCATTCCCGCCTTTTTTTCCAGAAAAAAAAAAGATAAAAATCCAACCACCCCGAAGTTGAATGGGCTGGGCCTGACTTGTCGGGCGTCAAAGGGTATGCATGCACAAATCCCGTACTGACGACAACCAAATGCTTTCTCACGGGAGGAAAATGAGGACTGTGGGGTCAGGTTCATGCATTTCCCCTCGCCACCCAAGGTTTTTAAATTTTAGCTTTTTTTAGGGCGGATCTCTCTCTTCTCTCTCTCTCTCTCTCCTCTTCCTCTGGTCTCTCTCTCTCTTCTCTGTCTCTCTTCCTCACACACACAACATACATCAAAAAAAATATATATATATAATATATATATATATAAAAAAATTTTTTTTTAAAAAAAAAAAAAAAAGAAAAATTTACAAAGGGTTATAAATCTTTTAAGCTTCAGACACAGACCACACACACATACATCACACCAACCACACTGCAAGCTCGTGTGTATTCACGCAAAACAGCACACCAAATAGATAGATAATAGATAGATTAATAATAGATAATAGATAGATAAAAATTAATAAAGATAGATAGATAGATAGATGAAGATAACACAACATACAACCACACACTTTTTTTTTAAAAAATATATATTTTTTTTATTAAGAAAAATTACAAATGGTTAAAACACCACACGCGCCTCCCCCCCCCCCCCCCCCCCCCCCCATTAACATGTTTGCAGCACACACCCAAAAAATAAACCAAGTACAAGAACACATACATATCTGGTTTAAAAAATGTGTGTGGTGTGGTGTGTGCGTTGTCACTGTCCGTTTGTCTGTCTATAGAAAAGATAACGGTTGAAGATAATAGATAATGGGGGAAAAGAAGTAAAAGTGTGATAAAGTAATAATAGATAATAGATAATAGAAATAGATAGATAGATTACCACACATATTTACATACAACATACAGGAAAAACGAAAGACAGAAGACATACTACAACATACCCATAAAACCCAACATACATACATACATACATAATACTACATACATACATACATACATACATACAACACACATGCACACATGCCCATACCCCAAATCCATACATTTTCTTTACATCAAGCCTTTTTTTAAAACATATCATTAAATTTGACTAATTTTTGACTTGTCTCAAGCTTTTTATTCAGGGGACTTTTAAACCATCCTTACCCTTAAATCCATTGAGAACCCTTTATCTTTTACCTTCACAACCTTTTCTGGGCTAATAACGGGTAAAACCTTTACAACGATAACAACATCTGATGTCTCTAGGCTTCCAGTGAATAAGTCTTGCCTGCATTTCCCGCTATCATGGGTACTGGTATTCAAGTCCTACGGGGTAGCCATGTTAGTGCCACATCACCAATAATCAACGTGGTGGTTAGTTCATTAAACAAAAATGATAACGATGGTGGTGCTTATTCCCACACCTAACTGAGATTTTATCATTTGTACAGACTTGGGACAGTGTAAATGTTCTAATTTTCTATTGGCATTGAGCTGGAGACGGCCTCCCTTCTGTGGCATCTGCTCAATGTAATACTCTCTTCATGCGGGTTGATGTCGGCTAGTAGTGCTGTGCGTCAGCCTAGCGCAGATTTGTTTAATTTCTGCCACCTAGCTTGAGGCCATAGCATGATATCACACTCTCTAATCACCTCCATGTATACATGTTGAAAAGGTGAGGTGAATGCATGTGCCCCTTGTCTACCTCCTTTTCAGATGCTGACAGAGTCATATTTTTTGATTGCCCCATCTGATATAGCTCCCTGTTGGGGTCTACATAAAGTGAGGAAATTAAGAACAGAATGCGTTTTGAAAAGCCATCATCTACATTGTTCAAAAAGATGCTGATGAATCATGAAACAAAGGCCTTGCAGTAGTCTATGAAAGTAGCAAAAACTTGTTGCTTCGGTTTTAGGTCTGTTCACGTCAAATAAATTTTAGACCACTGGAAGGGGAGGGGGGGGGCGTAAAACTTAAGTTGATAGACGTGTGCAGTGAAATGGGTATCTATTCCTAAATACTTAAACAGAAACACAGAAAAGGACTAAACAATGATAACAACAATCAATACATAAAAATGCTAATATAGCTTCTGATATAACATAACAAATGTGTGTGTGTGCGCACGAAGCACGGCATGCGTATGCGTGCCGTGTATGCGTTGCGTGCGTGAGTGTGCGTGCGTGTATGGTGCGTGTGTGTATGTGTGTGCATGTGTGAGTGTGTGTAAGTTTTTGTGCTGCGCCCTCACGCTCGCGGTCACTGGGTGTGTGAGTAAAATGCATGTGGGGAAGGGAGAGGAGTGGATGTTTAAATTTGATATATGATAAAGAAAAACTACCTAGTTTCAGACCAAAAAAGGTAATGGTGGTGAAGTAACAACCCTAGCAATGCCAGCGCAGTAAAAAGATCGATGTTTAATTAACAACTAATCAATGGAGATGTAACCAACAAAACATCACGATCAAATTGCGAAACTGAACTACATTTGCTAAAACTTTTACAAGGAATGTCCTTGGATGGCAGGTAAATATTTTTTTAAAACAACTGACATTCAAAAAACATATGAGTGTTTGATATTGTTCCACCACATACACAAATAATATTTTTTTTCACAAATTTTGTCCCGAATGCATTTAACTTTAAGTCTATTGAGAAGACAAATAATTTGGCCAGTGTAAGATTTATAAAATCCATAATGGGAAGAGAGGATATGATAAAACCTCATAAACGGTGATAACTACATATGTGATATCAGGCATCTTCCCTTGATTTTTTCCTAACCCCTTTCCAGCAGGCACGTTCCACCATGCTGTATCTTCATGTGTAGAAATAGGTATGTTGAGTATACAAGCCCTATGTAATGCTTTGCTGCAGTTTTGGCACCTTTGTCAACTTTTTACATTGAAATATATGTTGCAATGAATGGTACCAAGAAAAACGTGATACTTGTAACCCTTAAAAACTAGAAATGTATAATGATTTATTTCATTTACAAGACTTTTTTAATTGACAACCAAGAGATTTAAAAGATTGTAGTACTGACTTTGAATCAAAAGAAAAAAAGAACTTGAAGTATTTTTCCTGGGAAAATCAAGTAAATAATTCAAAGTCAGCCCCTGCAGTAAAAAGGGAATAAATTTTCCCAAGTGGTACAAACTTCCAACTTAAAGAGAAGGAATGATGTAAGCTGTACCTGATTGTTGCTCTTAAGAAGGGACACCTTAGTATAAAAAATCTTAAGATGTGAAGGTACTCATCAATTATGGTTCTTTCACATAGGTGTACTAATATTACATCCTTTATCTCTGCTTTACAGAGGGAATTCATGAATATCAAAGTTAGCCCTTTGAAGTTCTCATGAAGGACAAGATGAATGAGGCATTGGCGGCCTAACGCATTTAGGTTAAAGTCGGGACCTTTTAAAAAATTCCCTAAAGTAGTAAGAGAAAGATAGATTTAGCTCGTTTGAACGTGTTCATCAGATCTTACACAAATCTCATTTTGAATATATTTTTTCGATTGCTGAGTTTCTTATGACATACTTTTGCTAAAATTTAAGTTCCCCGATATTCATCCAATGGTAAAATTCCTGTTTCTGCATATGTACCTAAAGAGAAGCCTGTGAAGGTACACCCAGAGCAAGGGGGAGAGATTCCACAATCTAAAGCATATAAGTTTTTTCAATAAACAATTTTGGGTACGAAATAGACTTCTTGCCCATATGTCAGTATAGAGGGGAAACAGCGCTAAAGAAAGGTGTTTTAAACTGCTGTAATTTGTGCCCAACGCTGCTTGCTGAATATTTTTGTGAAGTTTAAACTTTTCCTTGCTTTATTCAACAAGTAAATAACATTGCGATGCCAAGTTAATTTTGATGTAAGATATATACCTAAACAAATTATGGAAGGCTTGCATTCAAGACATGATTTATTAATTTTAAAAGTAGGTAGGCCTGGGAGATCAGCACTGTTTTTTAAAGAGGAAAATATTAGGTTTTTTGGCTGACAACAAATTTAAATTTATTATCTTTCATATCATTGCTCAAGCTTATTAGGTCGCTTGAAAAAAGTTTTCTAATGTATTAATTTGTCTCTTTGGTGTTGTCTTCTCTTTGTTTTCCTCATCGACGTGTAGATTTCGTCGCATATTTAACAAGGATAACGTTATTCGAAACTGACCAGGAAGATCGAACAATAAAATCTAAAGAGGTAAGGAGCAATGATAGAGCCTTGTGGAAAACCCATTTTAGGAAATATCTGGCTAGAATAAGTATTTTCCCAAATTTTCACTGAAATACCCTGTCACTAAGAAACGTTAATGTGCGAGTAAATGTGACCAGATAAACGGATAGACCTGTTTATCCAACAATCTAGCACGCCAACTTGATCATACACTTTATGTAATCAAAAAAAGTAGCAAAAAAAGGTTTTTCTTTGGGAAATTGGGTTTTTAATGTGTGTTTTTTACCTTAACCAGATGATCAATTACCGATCTAACTCTTTTTCCGAAAGCATGCCCGATTATCTGGTATCATTTTATTTTTATTGCAGTTATGTACTAGTCTACTTTTAAGTAATTTTTTTTTTCCCTAAGTTTTCCCTATGTGAAGTCATGCATTTGGCCTAAAGCTGTTTAAGTCTTGTTTGGGTTTCCTTGTTTTGGTAAATTTGGGGCAATAATTGATTTCTTTCAGATTAGAAGGAGTTTGCCCAAGGTCCAGCATTTCAGAAATAACTCTTATAGCACAAAACCCAGTTTTTTTAGCAGTGCTTTAACATTATGTTTGACACAGCATCCTTTCCAACTGATGTCCTCTTTCTTACTAAGGGACTGAATGGCACTTTGAGCTCTGATAGAGTGATAGGGGGATGTAAATAATTTTTATTAAGAATGGGAACTGTCTGTAGATCTTTTTTGCATTTCTTCTAAATCTGAAAGCAATTTGTGTTGGGAGAAAATCCCTTGTTTATTTATTTATTTTATTTTATTCTTTTCTTAGGGTCAGGTCAGAGGTGTCCCTGCTAAAACCGGGAACTATGAACCCGGTACCACCTGTGACATTGGGGAGCAACCCAACCCAAAAATCACGCCTGGAGAGAGAAAGGGGGCCCCCCAGGCAACTTTTGCCCAAGACACGCTAAATGGAACGGAACGAAAATAAAGAATATACCGGATCGGTCGCCGCCCGGGTCAACAAGGACCGCGCCTTCCGTCTGCCACCAGGCGGAGGGGCCAAGTGTGCTACTGGTGGAACCCCTACAAAAAAAATCAGAGGAAGGGACTACATCCATCGCAACGTGGAACGTCAAAGTCTGGCCCAAACAGGCAAACTCCAAGAACTGATTTACGAGCTGGACAGGTTTCACCCGGCATCTGGTAGGTCCTGTGAGGTCAGAGGAAAGAGCACGGTGAACACCATACTGACCCAGGGCCATTTGCTCTACTATAGCAGGGAGCAGACAAGCATATCAAAAGGCGTAGGCATGCTTGTCAACAAGAACATCAAGAACTCGGTAATAGGATACTACCCAGTAAACAGCCGGATTATGGCCATCCGCCTCAGGGGAGCCCCATTCAACATCACAGTGAAATTTAAGCCTACGCACCAACAACGGGTCACGATGACGAAGTCGTAAGGAATTCTACAACCAACTACAGGGCATCATCGATAAGATGAACAAGAAAGACATCTTGATCATCCAGGGAGACTGGGAAAGCTAAGTGGGGAGACGCACTGAAAGACTGGAGCAAATTCTGCGGTCCCTCCTGTAATACAATCACCAAAGAGCGAGGGCCCCCGACTACTGGAATTTGCCACTACAACGACACGGTGCTCGCCAATACCCTTGGAAAACAAGGCATCCCGACGCAGGACATAGCATGCACCCAATGGGATCCATCACAACCAGATTGACTACATCCTGGTGCAGAACCGGTTTCGATCAGCATCAACAGAGCCAAGACGAGGACATTCCCAGGTGCAGACATGGGCAAGCGATCATGACTCAGTCTCCTGAACTTTAGAGTCCGATTGAAGAAAAACCAATAAGACAAAGAACACCAGACTCAAGTTCAACCTGGGCAAACTGAAGGACCCCACCATCGCCGAGTCCTTCCAAGCAACAATAGGAGGGAAATTCGCACCACTGCTGGCACTTGAAGAAGATGCCGAAACGATGACCACCAGTTTTAAACACAGTGATGACTTTAGACAGCAAGCAAACTTTTGGCAAACATCGCCGAAAAACACAACCAGGGTCACAGATAAATCTTGAATATTGTGTGACAAAAGACGAGACCTAAGAAGAGCAAGAACACTACAGGAGGAGCAGTTGAGTACAGAGAAGTAAACAAGAAAATCAGGAGAGACATGAAAAGACCCAAAGGGGGAATGATAGAGAAACAATGTACAGAAATCGAAGAGAGCCTGACAAAGAATAATAAAAGAAAGCATACCAGATTGTGAAAGAGCTCACCAAACAGAAACAGCAAGAGTCAGTAACATCCAGGGCAAAGAAGGGGAAATTTTCTAACAGAAAAAAGGAAATCGTTGGGAGATGGACGGAATACTGTTCCGAACTCTACAACATCAGACCTAGTTTTACCCCAGCGTTCTTGCAAGCCAAGCCTCATCGAATAAAGACAACTTCCCAATTCTACGCGAGGAAGTAGAAGTAGCAATTAGATCGCTGAAGAAAGGAAAATCACAGAATCGACAAATCCCAGCAGAGCTGATCCAACACGGGGGAGAGCAGTGACAGAAAATCCTTACAAGTATCTGCCCAAAAAGATCTGGCAGACCGGAAGTGGCCTACACCAGGAAACCCCAAACACTCATCATAACTCCCCCAAGAAAGGAAACCTCCAGCAGTGCCAAAAATACAGGACAATCAGCCTCAAAGTCATGCCAGTAAAGTCATGCTGAAAGTGATCCTGAACAGGCTGAAACCACAGGCAGAAGAGATCATCGCCGAAGAGCAGGCCGGTTTCCGCCCAAATAGAAGCACCACAGAACAGATATTCAACCTGAGGGTTCTGTTTTGAGAAATACAGCCAGCATCAACAAGACATCTTCCACGTCTTCATTGATTTTAAGAAGGCCTTTGATAAGTATGGCATGACGCTCTGTGGGCCACCATGAACAAAATTTAAAAATGGGCCCCCGAAGCTGATCCACACCACAAAGAACTCTACCAAAGGCCACCAGTGCAGTACTCGTACAGGCACGGTAGGGGGAATGGTTCCGTACCTCAGTTGGGGTCCGACAGGGATGTCTGCTGTCGCCGCCAACTATTAACATTTTCCTCGAACGCATCATGGCGACGCCTTGGAAACCACACAGGCACAGTCAGCATTGGAGGGCGAACAATCACCAACCTCAGGTTTTTCCGATGACATTGACGGTCTGGCAGAAATGAAGAGGAACTGGCCATCCCCAGTGAAAAACTGGAAAGAAATATCCTCCCGATACGCATGGAAATCAGTGCCGAGAAAACCAAGCCATGACAAACAGTGCCCAGCCAATCACCACCAAGATCACTCTCAGCGGAAAAGAACTGGAGACAGTTTGACCATTTCAAGTACCTTGGAGCCATCATAATGAAGAGGGATCGAAGAACCCGAAATCCTAGCAAGAGCGGGACAAACAGCAGCAGCAATGGCAAGACTGAAAACCATATGGAGAGACAGAAACAATCCCTCTCGGAACCAAGTAAAGTTTTCTAAACGCGCTAGTCACCTCAATCATGCTTTTACGCATGTGAGGCATGGACACTAAACGCCCGACCTAAAAAAGGAGGATCCAAGCAGTAGAAATGAGATGCCTCAGAAGGCTCCTTGGCATCTCAAAACAAGGACCATGGCACCAACAATAAGTCCGCAGAATGATCACCAACAGGTGCGGGGTTATGAAGACCTACTGACCCGGCGAAAAAGAGGAAACTCAGATGGTATGGGCACGTAACACGCTCAGAAGGACTTGCAAAGACCATCCTGCAAGGAAAAGTCCAGGGGAAGAGAAGACGGGGCAGACAGAGGAAAAGTGGGCCACGACATCCGTGATTTGGGCCCTGGAGACTCAGTGTCACCCCCGGCACTTGCCCACGACCGCGCTAAGTGGATCCAGCTGGTCCACCGTTCGTCCACCATGCAGCGCCCCCACGACCCTGGCGGTTACGGACCAGTGAACAGTGAACATGATTCTTTTCCCATCGTGGGTAATGGATTAAGCAATTAAATGCTTTTTTACATCCAGTCCCCGTGTAATATGCGGTTTTGTAAATTCCCTCATCCGTTTTCCCCCTGGGACACAATGGCCTACTCTTCCGAAAAGCATAACAGATTAACGTGTGCACAAGATGGTCCCGCATGCGTTCACACACGGGCCTTGTTTATAGTCTCATCCGAAGGACTGTTGGGGAGAGCGGAGTCGCACTGATGTTAAATCAAGGGGAAAAAATCCCCTTAAAACGGGAATCAAAACCCGGGGCGTCCAATTGTCAGCGCAATGTTTTAACCACTGGGCTATCCCCCCCCCCCCCTTGTCACTGATTGTGTTGACAAACATGCCCAAAAAAGCTCCTTCTCTAATTAGTTGGAAATCTTTGTCACTAGCCCTGACTTGAAAAGAGTATATTGACATTTCTTTGGTTTTTTTGCTGCCTCTCTCTGTGCGTCCCCCGTCCCGCTGTTCCCACGCCGCTCATTCCAACTCCCCGCCACAACCACCCCATTTGTTTGTCTCATCCCAAGTCGGGGGTCCACGGAGCCAATCACTATCAGCCCCGCGGGCCCACCACCAGAGGGCCCGCACGCTGCTGGCACTTTGGCGTGTTCAGTGGTGCCTGTTCAGCTAACATACGCAGACACCACCTACTAAGCCCCCAAATAACGACAGTATTTGCTCAGTGCGAGCCAACTGAGTGAGTTGCCCACCCAGGTGCAACCACCACAACGTCCCTCCAACGACTGTCCCCCGTGAACCTCCAACCCCCCAAGCCCTTGACACAAACTCACCACAGCCGAAGTGAATGGGCAACCCCAATCTAGGTCACCATGGACCAAGAAACTGGGACCACGGAATCAAGGCAATTTTTAATTGCATGATGATCCATGACAGAGGATGACGATTTTGCGCTGTGGAAGTGCATATGCTTGAGACTACTTGACAGGGTTCTACTCTACCTACTACATAAATACCCGGTGTCACCGGCCCGAGAGAACAACACCGCAGGTTGGTCAGGTAATTTGAGCAACACTCTCAAACGCGCACCCGTTAAGTGGATGAAGCTTGACTGTGTGGTCCCAGTCTTCCCACTGAGCCCACAGCAAAACACACTCTGTTAGAGCCGCCGAGTCCGAAAAATCCCATGACTCTTATGGATTCGAACCCCGACCTTCCAGTCCGTAACCCAAGGCGCTAACCACTGCGCCATGCGGCGGGTGGTATATTAAACATTTCATGCTTTAAACCTTTTCCAAAGCTTCTTTAGATCTTTATGAGTACTAACCTTTTGTCACAAAAATTAGACCACAAACCCTTTTTTACCTGTGCTATGACCTTGTCAGCCTCTTTATTAGAACTTTTTAACATCCCCAAGGGTTTTCCCCACAGATCTATTTTAATGTAATTTTTTAACATCACATTCTTTTAATCTACAACTTTCTGACACATATCCTCCATCATAATTATGTTACCCCTGTGTTTATCAGATTTACACATGTATTTGGGGATGGACTTGCCCTGCAGCCTTTAAGATGGTGTCTGTAAATTTGGTATAAAAACAGTTAATATCCCATCTAGAAAAGATTTTAGTGTCTACCCCTCCAAAGGGGATTGAAACTTGATCCATCAGCATTATTATTATTAAAAATATTTTGAATGATGTCCCTAACTTTGTCAGTTTACACGATTGATTATATACAATTTGCACTTGGTTTCCTAAGTAATGTTCAACTTCCCAGGCACAATAAGGATTAAGAATGGGAGAAATTAAGGAAAGATTAATGGCCTAGCCCTTGATTCGAAATATCTGGATTAAGAAAGGGAGGGAGATAAATCAACAATATTTTCTACAAATCGCCTACTGGGGATAGTTATACTGTTGTTGTCCCAGAAAGGGGACTGGCATTAAAATCACCAGCAACCAACAACTTGTCACTGACATTTTAAAGAAGCCATTCTGTATTTTCTTTTCTCGGCCTTCTGCAAGAAAACAGACACAATATTAACACTTGCATTTACCAAGCCTTAAACAAGCAGCACAGTAATGTATGTTGAAGTATTTCAAAAGTGAAGTTCCAAGAAAATTTGTGTAATAAATAATGTTTTGACTTTTCTTTTTTGCCCCATATTCTCAGTAATAGGAGGATATAAATATTTGGAAAGTTTAGGTACTTTGCCTCTGGTCACATTTTAAGGACGGCAAGATGAGTGATGCCTTGCAGCTATCTGAAGCAAGATGTTGAATCAATAGGACAGTTTTTACGATCAATCTACAGTTCCATAAAAATGACCCTTCATGGCTGTTCTGGCCCATGGCTGCTGTATACAAGTGATGACAAATTTTAAAGACTTGAATAAATTTTGTGTGCAAAAAGAGACTTTAATAATTTAATTGACTATGTAACTAGCTTAATAAAAAAAAATATATTAATACACAAAAAAAAATGAAATATTTTTATAAAAAAAATATTAAATACACAAAAAACATTGAAATAATTTATTAAAAAGAACAAAAACAAAAACCAAAAAATAAGAAAAAATCAACTTGCACCAAATCAAAAATTTTGGTGGAAACATGTAAAGAACAATAACGTTATAAAGACTGACCAGGACATAAGATAACTTCAAGTATCATAGTGAGCCTGCTATTTACTGATAATGACTTGGTATTTAGCACCAGTCCCCCCAAAAAAAGAAGAATATTTCCCCACGATCCTGGGTAATCTTCAAGATAGCAAAGATGTCCCTGAAAACTCTGGGACCTCGATAGGTATGTCAGGGTCTTTCTTGAGGTCCCTTTATTGTTTTTTTTTAGAAGAGTCCCCTCAAGGTCTTTCCGATGTTCCACTAAGACACTGGCCCATTTTGCCCGTAGGGTGAAGATTATCCGAAGTTTTCAATTCTTGAAATGTTCGTGACTAATCAAGGACAAAAAGTTTTCATTTGGAAGAGATATGTTGTTGTCAGTGGCATTAAAAACCCTTTTTCCCCTGTTCTGTTGGGATCCTTCACTGGAGCAGTCTTGTTAATGACAACCTTCACTTGGGATCTGCATCAAACTCATCACATCTTCTGCTCCCATAACCCCCCCTGGGGGCGTAGGGGTACTGCATTGACACGTTGCACCACTCGCCTATATCGGCGGGTTTTGGCAATGCCGGGGTTTGGGA
>CM054150.1:59586280-59619954 GCA_028751875.1 Rapana venosa
CACACACACAAACACACACACACACACGCACACGCGCCCGCAACAACACACCATACACAAACACACACCATACACAAACGAACACGCGCCCGCAACAACACACCATACACAAAACACACACATACACACACGCACACGCACCCACACACTCACACACCCAGGAGAGACCCTTGCCCTAAGAACAGCTCCACCCACATGCACACACAATGCGCGAACGCACATACAAAGGCATTCACGCACATACGCACGCACATGCACAAACACGCACGCACACGCATACCATACACATACGCGCATGCACTCTCTCACTCACATGCACACACACATACATACACACACGTACACACATACACAAAGGTTATTGACCTCCCCTCCACCCCCCCCCCTCACACACACACACACACACACACACACACCTGTTCCACGCATGATACCCCTTCCCCCTACAGATGTTATTTCATTTTCATTTCATTTCAGGGCAGATTTCTCTGTGTGAAATTCGGGCTGCTCTGCACCGGGAGAGCCCCTCCCTACAAGAGCAGCGCCACATACGTGTACATACACATACACAGATACACACACACACACACACACACACACACATACACACGACCGTGGCGCGCGCACACACACACACACACACACATACACACACACATGCACACACATACACACACTCATGCATGCACCCACACAGACACAGACACAGACACACATACACACATACACATGGGCCCCAGGATCGGAGGGGGGAAGGGGGGTTTGTTGTAGATGCGTATGTATATACTAACAAGTAAACCCATTTTTTCAATGTGATACATGTTTGTGAAACTCCATTTACTTATTTGTTCTCGTTTGTCGTATTTCTCATCAGAGTAGAAGTATAACATTAACGATAGAAACACACACACACACGCACACACACACACACACACACGCACACATGCGCGCGCACACGCACGCAAAAACGCACGCACGCGCGCGCGCGCGTGCGCACACACACACACACACACACACACACACACACACACACACACACAGATCTGAGACTATAAACCGAGGTCCCGTGTGCGAACGCACGCAGAACATCTTGCGCACACGCGAAATCCTGTTCCGCTTTTCGTAAGTGTAGGCCATTGTGTGCCGGTGGGAACAGATGACAGAATTTACAATACCGCATACCCACGGGGACTGGACGTAAAAAAGCACATAAGTGCTTATTCCATTATCCTCGATATAAAAGAATAAATAAATAAAATAAATAAATAAACATGTTGCCGCTAGGAGCAGGTGAGGGGGGTTGGGGGCATCTTTGACCTATTTCATGTGGAACGTCATGTAACATGCATAGATTTGTGAGACTTTAAAGCACGTTGTTCAAACGTACATCTATGCAGCACCCTCTCATTTCTTTTGACTAAAATTGCTATTAGATATCAGATACAAAGTGAAAAAGCATCGCACAGGGGGTACAGTACCTGCCTGCAAAGAGCACAGCAGAATCGCAAAGAAAGCACATTGTGGTAAAGACCTCATCTTCAAGGGATGATGGTTGTTGTTGATGATTATTGAAAACCAGCCAGCTGTCTATCTGTAACTCCTAGCCTGACTGGCACAGCTAGCTGGGTCCCTAGTGTTGTTGGCAGACTGCTGTGTAGGGAACAGCAGGGCTTCTGCAATAGAATACTATGGCCTCTGCTTGAGAAAAACAGGGGTGACACCTGCAGGAGAAATGGTATGGAAATATTTAAGAGTATAAAGAACGGAAAACAACAATTGAAAATTGAATTATAAGGAACTGAAATGAAAAGGACACAGGGCAAGTGAAATCATTATAAAATTGGCCGACATTTTGAAGAACTGTTAGACTGCGCACGCATGCAGCCTAGTGAGTTGATTTACAGGTGTACAAGCCACTTCTCATGCACAGAGTACATAATTTGATCTCTCATACCTTTCATCGAAAACGCACGAGAATGACATATCATTATACAGGAAAAACACATACCTTTTCCTGACAGCGTCTTTTACTTAAGATTCCAGCTGCTGCCATATCTAACCTATGGTTTCATCTGACAGATTAAAACTGAAAATTTGTTGTGTTTTTTTTTATAGATTGGAGTGATACAAGTTTGCTTCAGAATGAACCTCTTAGCTTAACCCTTTTTCTTTTGTTCCTTGGCTCGAGTTTTGATTCCCGTTTAAGGGGATTTTTTTTCCCTGGAGTTAACATCAGTGCAGGGTCCACTCTCCCGAAAAGTCCTTCGGATAAGACTATAAACCGAGGCCCGGTGTGCAAAGGCACGCAGAACATCTTGCGCACACGTTAAATCCTGTTCTGCTTTTCATAAGAGCAGGCCATTGTGTGCAGGTGGGAACAGATGACAGAATTGACAAAACTGCATACACACGGGGACTGGATGTAAAAAAGCACATAAGTGCTTATTCAATTATCCTCGATATAAAAGAATTTTAAAAATTAAAAAAAAACCAACATGGACAGGATATCTTGCTACTTCCCCATATAACATTTTGTTAGGCGTTTTAATAGGAACTCCCAGAAAACGCTTACAAGCCATCAGATGTATTTTTTCTAAAGATTCTAAACGATTTAAACGCCAAACTTCAGATGCATACAGTAATATTGGTTTAATTTTTACATCAAAGACTTTGAAGTAAACCTGGTAAGATATATCCTTGCTTTTTTTTTGAAAAGCTCGAATTAGACTTATTAGTGCTTTTTTTCCCTTTTACACTCAAATGTTCAGTACCCAGCCTAGGACTACGCTTTGTTGAGAAAACATACCCCAAATAACAATATTTGTTTACGACTTCTAATTTTCAATTTCCTAAAAACCATTTCTTACCCCTACCCAAGATCCCTCCTTTTCTAAAGACCATTACTTTGGTTTTATCTTTATTGATTTTTAATTTTATATCTACACAACAGATTTGGAGTATATTTAACTGATTCTGCAGACCTATAGGAGTCGAAGATAACAAAACAACATCATCTGCAAAAAGCAAAATAAACAGCTCTACAACACCTGGTAACAGTTGTATACCATGTCTTCCCTTTCCAGACATATGATTTGCTAGTTAATGATAAAAATAATGTATGGAATTTATATAGTGCTGAATCTTGTAAAGCAACAAATCAAAGCACTCAGTTGATTGATAAATATTCAGAACAAGGTAGGACTCAAGACATACCCTTGACAAACCTCTAGAGGGCAGTCCAAAAAATCTGAATATTCATTATTTGATCTAACACAAATCTAACACTGCCATAGATGCCACAGCTAGACGTGTTGGCCTCAGGATCAGTCAAGAGAAGACCAAGCTACTGCGTACCAACAACCAGCAAGAGGCTCCTGTCACCATCTCTGGGAAAGCAGTAGAGGATGTCACCTGGGCAGTAAGATCAGCCAGACAGGAGGCACAGATGAAGACATCAAGGCAAGAATAAAGAAAGCACGCCAAGCATTTGCCATCTTGAAACCCGTATGAAGAACAAATGCGATCTTCACAACCACCAAGCCCAGGATCTTCAACTCCAACGTGAGGTCTGTGCTTCTCTACTGGTCAGAAACTTGGCGGGTCATCAACACCAGCTCCTCCAAGGTCCAGATCTTCATCAATGGATGTCTCTGGCAGATCCTTCATCTCAGATGGTTCGACAGAGTGCCAAGTACCGACCTGTGGATGAGGGCAAACCAACAGCCTATGGATGTTCAAGTAAGGCGGTGAAAGTGGCGTTGGGTCGGCCACACCCTACCAAAGGAGCCTTGCAACATCACCAGACAAGCGCTTGAGTGGAAACCGCAGGGAAAAAGGAAGAGAGGGCGCCCAAAACAGACCTGGAGGAGAAGCCTGTATAGTGAGCTGAGAGACTCCAGTCTGACATGGGAAGACCCTTGCCAGAGACAGGAGAAGGTGGAAAGACGCTGTTGAGGCCCTATGCTCCGCTAGGAGCCTTAAGGACTAAGAAGAAGAAGAAGAAGATCTAACACATAATATCAAACTACTATACATTGCACATAGGGTACATAAAAATTTTCCTTTATACCTTGATTTCTAAGTAATTGTAGTATTTGTCATGTCTTACTGAATCGAACGCTTTTTAAAAATCAACAAAAGCTACACATAGTTTTTTAGTTGCTGAGAGAAACAATTTTGAATAATAGAATATAGACCAAAAATATGATCAATTGTAGAATAGTTTTTACGAAAACCAGCCTGACCTTCAAAGATCATAAAATTATCTTTTAACCATGTATACAGCCGCTTGTTTAGTACTGTGCTATAGCATTTTGAAATTATGCTCAGAGGAGAAACCCCTCTATAATTATCAACATTGTCTATGTCACCTTTCTTATAGATTAGTATAATAATGGCTTTTGCGCATTCCTTTGGGTAAATGCCTTTTGAAAATAATACGTTAAATAATATTTGTAGAAAAGGAACTGTAATTTGACTACCAGTTTTCAACATTTCTGAGAGAATGCCATTCATTCCACAAGCTTTACCTAGTTTTAATTTACTAATTGCATTAACAACTTCCCATTCAGTTATTTCAGAATTTAATATATGATCTTCTTGCTCTGTCAAGTCAATCTCATCATTTAACTCATTTCTTGAATTGTTATCATTTATAGAAAACACCTTTCTAAAATGATCATACCACTCATTTTTAGAAATATTACTAGTATTAATTGATCTTTGCTGTCTACATCCCATTTCACTTAACTGTTTCCAAAATTTGGAAGAATCTGAATATTTGATGTTAACTTTATTACTTGCTCACGTCTAAACTTTCTTTGCTTGACTCTAAGTATTGTCTTATAACTCTTTTTTGCTTGAGCATACATTACCCTATCTTAAGTTTTACAAGACTTCCTAAATATTCTTGATGTCTGTCGACTTTTAATTTTGGCTCGTTGGCATGCATCATCAAACCACATGGAAGATTTCTTAGGTGTTTTAGGATAAAATGTTGTCAGCATACAACTACTAGCAGTTATCAAACAATGCACAAAAATATCCAATGCATCATTGACATCTTGCTCTATAACACCTTCCGCATCTTGTAATTTGCTTTTTATATATGTATCATTCAATTTAAGAAATTGTGTTCCTTTTCTTTAGTCCATACATGCTTTCAAATGCAAACCTTTCTATATTGCCCACAATTTCCAACACAGTGACTGATGGATGACAGTAGAGAAAAATACACAAACAAGGTAAATGATCATATTCAGTCGAATCATCAACATTGAATGATATACAATGTGACATCATGAGTAAATTATATGAAATGACAAAAAAATCAACAGTACTAGATCCTGAACTAGATATAAAAGTGCAACTTCCATCACATTCACACTCACATAGACCAATCAAGATAACCAAATCAAAGGCATTACATAATTCTAACAGCTGATCCCCAAACGTATTTTGAGATTCATCCTGAGATGTTCTCAAAAAAGGGGATTTTTCATAATTTTCATAATTTTCTGTACAGTTATCTACATTGATACACATACTATTTTCAGAAACTTCTTGCATTCAAGTCTCCACATAATAGGGTATGAAAATCACAAGACTCATGCGAATCCAAAAAACATTGCTCCAGAATTTCTATGCTATAGCAATTTCTTTACATTTCCATGCAGCAGAATCATTAGGGGGTATATATGTACATAGCCAGAATATATCTAAGTCTCTTTCAAACAATGTTCTATCAATATTCACTATAATAATAATAATAATAATAATAATAATAATAATAATAATAATAATAATAATAATAATAATAATAATAATAATAATAATAATATATGGAATTTATAGAGCACTATATCTTGCAGTTACAAATCAGAGCGCTTCCATTCAATCCGCTCCTACACAAGCAACAACGATTCACAATATTCTAACAAATTCAAATGTACACACACACACACACACACACACACACACACACACACACACACACAGTTTGTACATTTCAGCAGGGTGATGGAATTTTGGCTTTTAAAGGCAGGGACAAATATGAGATGAAACAAGAGGGAAAAAATCTTAGGTTTGAAATACGTATGTCTTGTGACTGGATTTAAAGCTGTCGTAAGTAGGCTTTTCACAAGGAAGAGAGGGAGGTCATTCGAGATTGATGGACCAGAAATAGAGAAAGAGCGACGGCCAACAGTGGATTGGTTAAATCTAGGTATTCGTAAGCCCAGGGTATCTGCAGCAGAGCGGAGGGAACGAGAAGTAGTGTACAGGTGAAGACATTCACAGAGATATGAGGGTGCTGTTTTATGGAGACATTTGTAACAGAGGGTACTGATCTTGTACTTTACTCTCTGTTGCACAGGTAACCAGTGGAGAGATTGCAGGATTGAAGTAATGTGACCGTGCTGAGAGCCGGCTACAGTAATATGCTCAGATTTTTTTTTTTTTTTGACAACTAGTCGAGCTGCAGAGTTTTGTATGCATTGAAGGGAGTGGATGGATGATGCTGGCAGACCAGCCTAAAGAGAATTACAATAGTCCAGACATGAAAGAATAAGAGATGTGACATGTTTGGATGTTGCATCAGTGAACAGGTACTTTTGGATCACACTTATATGCCGTAATTGACTGGAAGGTCTGGGTGATTAATGTTTGCATAGAGAGTGTGTTGTCAATAACAACACCTAGATACTTAACTGCAGTGGGTAGCCAAACTGATGTATTGCCAAATTCTATTGAATCTGTTGTGATGGAAGAGAGTTTGTGCTTGGTCCCTATAATCATGGCTTTGGTTTTATCTGCATTTAGCTGTAACTTGTTTTGTAGCATCCAGTTTTGAATGTCTTGAAGACAAAGTGACATATTTGACAAGAGAGCAGGCAGATTTTGAGGAGTGTCACTGCTTTGAATCTGAAAGTCATCAGCATAGAAATGATGGTTGATCTGGTGACGGTTTATTATGTATGAGAGTGAAACAGTGTAGAGAGTAAACAGGACAGGGCCTAAAACTGATCCTTGTGGGACTCCACATTCCAGTTTTGCAGGAATTGATTGAATTTTGTTTACTGTGACTGTCTGGAATTGGTCTGTGAGGTATGAACTAAACCAGGTAAGGGCTGCACCTTTGATAGCAAACGTTTTTTGGAGACGGGAGAGAAGGATCATCATCATCATCATCAGCCCTGTGATCTTGGCGTTCGTGGAGGAGACATGAAAGACGATGCCATGGTAAGCCTCCTCCATCCATCTCAGTCCTCGACTCTGCGCAGTAGTGCCAAGTCATTTATCCTGGTCTATTCTCTGATTTTGTCCATCCATGGCTTGTTCTGTCTTCCCTGCTTTTTGCCACCTTCGAGTGTTTCCTGCAGTACTGTTTTTGGCAGTGTTGTGGCGGGTGACGTGGCCAACCATGTCAGCTTTTTCCTTCTTGACGATGGTGAGAAGGGGTTCCTGTGGACCTGCCAGCCGTGTTATTATTTGGCTCTTGACAAATTTGTTGGTCTTTCGTTCTCTTCAGGATGTGCCATACAGTTTTCTATGGCATTTTGTTTCAAATGACTGGATTCGCTTTGCTCTTTCAGCAGTCAATGTCCAGGTTTAACTTCCGTACAGCAGGATAGTCTGAATTAGGGCTTTGTAGAGCTTTAGTTTGATTTGGAAACTGATCTCTTTACTTTTCCATATGGTGGTGAGCTTTGTCATGGAAGATGTTGCCATGGTTAGTCTGATTTTGATTTCTGTCGTCGATCACCGGTCCTTTGTGAGTGTAGTGCCAAATTATTTAAAAGCGTCAACCTCCTCCAGTTGCTGGCATTCATGTAAATTTTAGAAGTTGTGTTGCTCGTGCTGTTCACAAGTACTTTACTTTTCTCTGAGCTCACCTCCATCCCATATGCTCCAGCTCTGTTCTCAAGTCTGGTCGTAAGATCTTGCAGCTCTGTGTTACTTCCGCCCATGAGGCCAATGTCATCGGCAAACCGCAAGTTGATGAGGGGCCTGCCGCCAATGGAGATGGTAGAGTGGAAGTCATGGAGGGTCTCTCTCATAATGTTTTCCAAGAACAGATTAAACAGGACTGGAGATAACAGACATCCTTGTCGGACCCCAAGTGTGGTTTTGAAGTAGTCTCCGACCTTATTGTTCAGAAGGACTGCACTGCTTGTGGTGTTGTATAGTGCTTGAATGGATTGCACTAGTCCTTCTTCAATACCAAACATTCTGAGGACCTGCCACAGGCCTTCATGCCATAATCTGTCGAAAGCCTTCTTGAAGTCGATGAAGTTGTGGAACAGATCTCTCTCTTATTTTGAAGATGTTTTTCAATCAGGATGTTGCAGTTAAAAATCTGTTCAATTGTGCTTCTGCCTGCCCTGAACCCAGCTTGTTTCTCTGCAAGGTATTATTCTGCCTCCTTCTTGAGTCTATTCAAAATAACTTTAAGCATGATCTTGCTGGCGTGGCTGATGAGGCTGATTGTTCTATAGTTTTGGAATTGGTGTAAATTCCCCTTCTTGGGAAGAGGTATGATGAGTGATTGTGTCCATTTTGTTGGCCACTGTTTTGTCTCCCAAATCTTCTGACAGATAGCTGTAACATGTGTGATAAATGTTTCCCCACCATGCTTGAGCAGCTTTGCTGGTATGTTATCTGCTCCTGGGGACTTTCCTACTGGTAAACTGCGGATGGCTTTTTCCACTTCTTCCCTCAGTATAGGTAATGGCGAGGGTAGTCTTGATGTTGCTGCTTCCTTTTCTATTATGCTCTTGTCAGATTGGATTGGGTAATTGTCTAGTTCTTGACAATACTCAGACCACCTGTTCAATGCAGCTGAGCTTTCTGTGAGGTTTCCAGAGCTGTGTTAGAGAATAGTAAAACCTTCATTCAAGCTCAAGGGGTCGAAGTCCAATTTAAGTTGTCCGATTTACTAATTATTGACCTAAGTAGAGAATAGTAAAACCTTCCTTCAAGCTCAAGGAGGCAAACTGTTTGTTTGCCCCCTTAACCCCCAATAAAACATTTTACTATTCTCTTATACATCTCAGACATTCCACACAAAAAAAAAAAGCAAAGCACAATTTGGCCTTTAATTATGACCCAAAAACCACATTGTATGTTCTACAGTGGTTGCGTAGCCTCCTCCTTTTAAATTTCGGGAAAAAAAAAATCAATGTCATAACAATATAAGTGCCCTTTTAAACATGCCCCCCGCATGTACAGCTGCACCAATCTTTGAGTGTATTAGTTTATTGCAACATTGGGCCAATGGTTGAAAAGATTCTTTCCGGGTTTTGTTGGGCCCACCCGGGCTACACACCGTGACAAAGCCCTGAAACTCCCTTGGATAAGATGGTTTTCAATGGGCCATCTGCTGAAGTTTTGATACGACTAGAAAAGTCATCCATGAAACGGAGTAAAAACTTTTAGAATAAAGTGTTGAGACTGCGGGGGGCCCAAAAACGGGTTCAGGTTCTCAAAGTCATTTACTGATGAACAAAAAAATGTGATTCGCGATCATAAATGTTATGGAAGGCATCCGTTTTTTTTGGCCATGAAAAAGCCAGCATTTTTGAAGGGGGAAAAAGAAAAAAAGGGACATTGGTGGGACACATGAGAATTTAAAGCTACACCTTCACATTAAAGAGAAATCGATAACTACAGAACAAGAAAAAATATGTTGTCCTTAAAACTGTTGATGAAAGGGCCCCCATTGCTTGCTAAACCCATTGGGGGTTAGGCAGTCAAACCTCCCTGATGACCACATCTAGCCCCCAATACCACTGGGGTGGAAAGCGCATTGTTTTAAAACCAAAACACCCGAATGAAAGTCACTTTTCACAAAACCCACCGTGAAAAATTTTCCCTCTTTTCCTCTGGGATCCAGGTCTGGGGGCTTCTGTAACGCTGACAATATCTGACTCACAACCCAAAGGGGAATTTACTCCTGCCTACCCCCCTCTTTTGGGAAAAAAAAATTAAAAAAGAAAAACGTTCCCCCCCCCCCCCCCCCCACTTTTCTTTTACTTTTTTTTGACCGAACCTGGGCACCCGGGGGGGTGGTTGTTTTTACATGCAAACATAGAAAGTAGGATTGTCTTTTTTAAATATCAATTTAAGAACTTCTGAAGCTTTAATTGTTTTTTAATTCTTTTTTTTTTTTGGGATTCAAACGGGGTTCTCATCCAAACATCATAAAAAACTGTTTCTACCCTTTTGTAAAAAAACAACAAAACCCTTTTTAACAAAAATTATATTTTTTGCAACTTTTTAATTTCTTTTTAGAACTTCAAGGATTTAAAATCCCAATTACTTTTAAGAATTATAAAGTCTTTTTTCAGAATTTCAACTAGCATAATAAGTACTTACTAAGTATCTAAACAAGTTCTCAAAAACTTTTTACCCAGTACCTAATCAAAATTTTTTGCAAAAAATGATCATGGGAAGTTTCATGCATGTTGATGGTTTTCTTTTTCTTTTACTTTCCCTTTTTCTCTTTTCGTAGTTGTTCGGCTTTGTGGCTTTTGGGGCTTATTTCTTTATAAAAATTTGTAAGCCAAAAACCCCCAATCCCAACCTAATTAAACCCATTCCCCTTTAAAAAGAATTGACTATCTTCTTTTTTTTTTCTTTTGAAGAAGGGCTCTGTTTTAAAAAACTGATTCTTTATTCAACATTTTTGTTTTGTTTTCTTTTATTTTTTTATTATCCATTTAGCTAATTTTACCCCGCTAAATTTCCCCCAGGATTTTTTTACTTTAAACTTTGGGGGGTTTTCGGGTTGCTTTCGGTCACTTGTGGGTCACTGACTCTCCGGGTTTTTAACTACCCTACTTCTCGGTTGCCATTTTAAAACACAAAAATTATAGATTGAAGTAATTAGCCATAGAAAAAGGTGCAAGAGTCCAAATCAAAATTTACAACACCCCAATAAATTTAAAATCTTTTTTAAAAATGGGGTCCGGAAAACAAGTGAAGTTTTTCAAATCAACGGGGGAAAAACGGCTACTATTTTTACAAAAACACAAATTTTTTACCAACCTTTTTACCATTCACCCCTAACGTTCGACTTTGTAAAATTTGAATTTTGTGCTGAATTTTTGAATCTGTCCCAGTTAAACTCTGTTCTAATATGTTTTTTTTTTCCACGGCAGCGGAAAATTATAATTTTTCTTTTTTAGAAACGTCTTGCTCCCCCAGAAAACTGTAATTCAGGATCATTAGCGCTTTGAAAGCGATCTTTCAAAATTCATTTTTTTTATTATTTTTTTTTAACTTTTTTAAAAAAGAAACTAAAAAAGTCCCAAAAAATTTTTAAAAAATTTTTTAACCATTTTTTTTTGCTGTGATTGGGGGATTAGGTTTGGGGTTTAACAATTTGGTAAAAGTTTATTCAATGTAAAGCAGCAGACCTAGAAATTAATTTTGAAGACTCGCAAATGGTTGCCATAATAACTTCAATTGCAACAAAAGATTTTTTAGTCAAACAGGGAATTTTTCGAAAATATTAAATTAAAAAAAAAAGGGCCTCTCTCGTTTTTGATTTTTTGGTGGCGCGTGGTTAATGCATTAGCATTTCGGGCAAAAATTACATTTTTAGAAAAACTGCAAAAAAATGAAAAAGAAAAAAGACAAACATAGCAAGGGAACAACGGAAAAAGCAAAAGAACTATGAAAAAAAGACGGACATTTTAACTTTTTTAAACGAAAATTTAAACAGAAAGGACATTTGCAAAAAATTTTTCAAAACGTTGACAATCTTTTAAAAGAAAAACTATTTAGTGATGGTAAAAAACCCAAAACATTGCCCCCCCAAAGTTATCGACTTTTCCCAACTAACAGAAAAACAAAAAGGGGGGAAATGTTTTTATTGTATTGGATGACTGTTGTGTATTTTAACTCAAAAATTGGTTGTTTTAAAAAAAAAATGAACACTAAGCTAGCAAAATATATTTTTCCCCAAAAGGGGTTTTTTGGAAGGGGCCCAGCAGCTATTAAAAAGCTTAGTAAAAGCTGCAGGTGTTACCAACCCCACAGCAAAAGATGGCTGTCCAAAAAGCAATAGGGCAAATATCTTACCGGCCCCCAACAAATAAAATGGCCTCACTTTGTTAACAAAAATCCCAAAAATTGACACACATCAAAGGACCTCCTATATTTGCCACCGAAAACAATAAGGAGAAAAAATTTTAAAAATATGCACTTAAACTTTTGTTAAGGGTAGAGTACAACCCGTCAAGAGTCTCAAAGCATATGGCACTTCCACGCGCATATTACGTCATCCCATTGCATTGACATCATGCATTAAAAAAACAAAAAAAATTTACAAGTTATAAATGTAATAATACTTCAGTTATTGATCTGGACAAGATAAAAATCGAACCATTAACACAGAAGAGTGCATTGCTTTGCTTTTGCCTACAAAAAATTTTACAGCGGGCCCCATTACTTATCCTCGATGGTTCAAGTTGTGAGGGAAAAAGGTTTTTAAAAGGGCCCAGGTTATCAACTGCTGTTAAAACACAGGGGGGGGTTTTTTAAAAAAGAGGCATTCCAGGTGTTCACAATCGCGGGTTTTAGGGGAAAAAAACTTCAACAAACAGTTGTCTGAATGGTTGTTTTCAAAACCAGTACCACAGAAAAAACCCTAGCAAGCCGAACACGACTGGGTAAGAAGACTGCCATTAACTCGGCTATGAACAATGAAAATAAAAGGGCCCACAGGTTTAAAACCCGGGTTAAAGAAATTTAAAAAAAAATTGATTAAAAATCCACCATTCAACAACTGACAACTAATACCTTTGGATTAAAAGTAAGGCACCTGTACTCCCCAAATGAGGCAAAGATGACAGCCGAAGAAGGGCAATGACCCTATTGAGATTTTGAAACCTATAAAATCAAAACATTTTTAAAAGAAAACCCCCCGTGATTATTTAAGAAAAAACCCGCATCAAAAAGACCCCCCCAAAAAAGGCATTCGTAAGGAAAAACTCCAAATAATTCCGCCAGACACAGTTCCATTTAATTAATTTTTAAATGTTTTGTGGTTTTTAAAAATGGAAGCTCAGACCAAAAAACAGTTACTTTTTTCATTAGGGTGAGAGCGATGCGCATTGTTTTTCCAAATGGAAAAAAAATAAAAATTTTTTATCTTTACAAGAACGCCTGACTTGAAATAAATTAAAAAAGAAAAAAGCATGACGTAATAAGTCCCCAGAATTAATTTTTTTGTTCAACATTTGTGCTTTTTTAATTAAACGGGATGAGCAATAAAACCTTTTTATGCCAAGCCATCCAAAGGTCACATAAAAAGGAGACGGGGATGTTAGAAATGGTTTTAAACAGAGAAAAATTTCGCTGGTTTTACATTTAAGACCCCAAAAAAAAATTTTTAAAAAATTAAACTTTTTTTGTTCGTTTATTTTTTTGTTCTCCAAGCCAATTGCATATGACCACTCGGGCCACAAACACACGTTTTGTTTGTTAGGATCTAATGATTCTTTTCACAACAGTTGTGTTGACCTGATTAAGAAAACTTAGTTTTATATTTGTCAAAGGAAACCCTTTTTAAAATCAAACAATTTTCTTTATAGTTGTCATGTGATTAGTCATCTTTACTACTGTTTGCTGATCCCTTTTTTGCTTTTTTAAAAACACGTTTCACTGCAACGCTATACTTTTTGCTTTTAATCCAACATATTCTTTTATTCATTCCCATTCTTTCATCTTTCATCTTACCAATCCCTTTTTTATTTAAACTAAATTAAAGTACTGTCTTTAGGGTAATCACATGTGTAAATACCAACTGTCTTACCCCTTAATTTTTCTTCCCCATGTCTTTAAAAAAGTCTTCATTGGAATGTCCAGAAAAACAAGTCAGTGCTGTGTCACATCTAGACTGGGGATAAAAGGTTTAAAGGGGTCATAGGGGAAATTCTAACATTAACGCTTAGACAGCACTAACACAGTAAACCCAATAAAAACTGGCTTGTCTAAATTTACCCGAAGCTTCTTTCACATATGCCATACAAATAATCTGAATTTTTTAAAGTCCGGGTACTGTGGTTTTGATGTCAACTTAATTGCTTGGTTCTCTTCATTTACATTTTACCTTTACGTTTAGGGGGTTCTTCATTGTCTTTCCGAAAAAACTGTTTTTTAAAAATTTAAAGAAGTCTTTTTGGCCCATCATTCCCTTTTTAAACTCTGTTTTTTTTATGATTTTTACGGTTTTTTGAAAACGTCTTGATCAAACGTAAATAATGGGGTTAAAAGCTGTAAGGCATAGCCATGTTTAAAGGAAAACTGAAGTAATCGTAATGCACACAACCGTTTTTTAAAACGTTTGGCAAAAGCTTAGGGGTTTCTTCCTATCTTCTTTTTTTCTGCTGCTAAAGGAAAATCTTATGGAGGTCATGAAGTTCATTTGAAAATTCAAGTCTACTTTTGCAATCAAACCAATGGCTGATCAGGAGACATTGCCCATAATATTCAAAATTTTTATTTACATAAAAGGGTCCGGGCAACATTTTTAAAAATTGCGTAAAGGAAGTGCTGACACTACCCCCCCCAAAAAGGTTTTTAGCATCTAAATAATAATGGTTGGATGGTTTAGGGGTCATATCGTCAAGATTTTTGTTGTTAGTTTACAGAAACTAAGTGATCCCCTTTTATTCCACCACGCTTCCATTTTCAATCATTTAGCATAGTTAGATTAGACAATAGATCAATTTTTACTCCTGTAAATTTTAAAAAAGCACCCCCAGTCACCAGGGCAAAAATGTAATGAGATGGATCCAGACTGTAATGTTTTTCTTTTTTTTCGTATTCTCAAAAATCTCAAAAACAAACGTCGGCCCTAAGTATAGCTGGTTCCCCAGGGCTTACACCTAACTTTTCCCATGCGCTTGGCTGTTGGTATCAGAGTCTTTTTCTTTACCTTTTAGACAATGAAGAATGCACCTTTAGGGGGTTTGGGGCGTCTTCAAAAACCACCCCAAACGTTCATATACCAAAAGGGAAAAACGCCTTTACCACGAGAGGATAAAAGAATTTTCTTTAATAGGGCAACTGCTCAGTGATCGGCCAAAATTCTAAGCACCCATCTTGTTATATGAATCATAAAGGGATAATTGATTGAGAGAAAAGGTCTTATTTTTCTGAAGACTGGGCATGCAATGACTTTCGAAACTATCAGTTACAGCTTCAAAATAAGGGGAATCATACCCCTTAATTTATGGAAGAGATTAGGTAATTTTCCAATTTTTGGGATCAAACTTAAGTTAATTACTTTTTAAAATGGCTGCCCCCTAAAGTACCATAAAAGACAGCTCTTATGGGGATTGTTTTCTGTTTTTTCATTTATGGCCGCACCCCAACAACATGTTGCTGAATTTATTTCTTGATCTTCAGGAGCATAATAAGTTCAGAAAAGGTTGAGCTTATTAGAGAGCAAAACGGATTTTTCATTTTTCAGAAGCGTTTTGCTGCATAGCCCTCTATAAACATGGCATTGTGTGTTCAACCATCAACCCAAACAATAATAAATGCTATGAACTTTTTGATGATTTTAACTACAACATTTTTAGGCAATGTTTTTGGCTTAGGGTCCTTCGTATGGGATTTAAAAGATTCGATTGGCAAAAACAACATAAGGTTTGGTTTTGAAATTTTTTTCCCCATTTTTAACCTGTCACCGGGTTTGGGAGTAATAATTTTTGTAAGCAGCAGTAAGCTTTAAAATGTTCTCTGTGTTTAAGTCAGCTCAATAGACGGAATTTTTACAAAAACATCTTCACAGAAATCTAGTTTTTTTGTACGCGTTTTGTTTTGCAGCTACTCTTGTGCAAAATTAAAGGAAATGCTGTTTGTCCATCTTCCTAAAATAAGTCGCGTGTTGGCATTGGCTCTCCTATAGTTGTGATGACGGGATATTAAAAGGGTTGGGATTGTCTTCTTCAGCCATGTTATAGTTTGCAGTGTTTGGTTTTGTTTGGGAATAAAAATGCCGATTTTGCTATTCCAACTGGAAAGTCAACCCCTTTAAAGTCAATTTTGACTTGTATTTCATTGGAGACTCCCAGCATTTTTTTAACATGATTAAAATTGCTAGAATACACCCCATAAAACATTTATCACTGATTCTTATGTTTTGACTGTCGTTTTAAAACCATTTCTGGGCAAAGGGAAGTAAGACTTACCCAAAAAAGAGAAAATTGTCTATTAATTTGATCTCTAGTTTGCCTTTTGACCAGCCAAACCTTAGTTTTGCTTTTCTGAAGCCGTGTTAAATTTGGGGAACCAATTTATCAGCCCGCTAGCGTAAGATATTGTAAGAAAAGCAGTTTCTGCTTAGTTGACCCCAAAAACTTGTATTTTTTCTTTTCTTAACAGATATTTCGAGTACAAAGCAATTTGCCTTTAACGAGGCTTAAAGGGTTTGCTTGCAGGGATTTGACAATGCTTTTTTGCTTGCAGAGCGTTAGTGTCACAAATTTTCAAGGCATTCCTTTAAATACACTGGAACTGCCGAAAAGTTTCTTTTTTTAAACCAAAATATTTATTTAAATTAATAAATTTTTGGTTTGTTTAACATAGCCCAGTGTTTTTACTTTGAAAATTTTAATTACGTAAAAACCTGTTTTTTCCATGTTACGTTAGGTCTTTTAGAAAGGTTTTTAATTTTTCGCCCCATTTTTTTAGGATTCCTTTTTATTGACTCCCAAACTGGTTTTGAAAAAAGTTCGAGATTTTTTTCATCTCAAACTTTTTTTCCGTTTATAAAATCATAGTTGCTTTCAAAAGATTGAATTCTTATCGTAACCCAGATCTGCTAAGGCCTTTCTTTTATTAATCTGAATGAACAAGTTTACATTTGCTAACTGAACCATAGCTTGGGGCTTTTTTACTTCGCTTTTCTTTTTTTTTTGGGAACATTCAAAACAATGAACATAATCCAAAACCCACTGAAACAGCGCCGCACAACACGCTGGATTCCCAAGCCTGTTGCTAAAAATCCAACCCTTTTTCCCGATGTATGTACAGCGTGGGTGTTGTGCTGTTTAAAAGTATGTAACGATTAAATCGAAAAGTATTTTCGTTGGTTTGTTGTATTTTGTAGTCTTGCTCCCTTTACGCTGTATTTGTGAAAAATGTTGGACACCTGAAGGATGTCACTGCGGGTGGGTCTCTTTTGGCAGTTTTGGGTCACTTTTTAAAATTGGGCATTTTTTTTTCAATTTTTATTTTAAAAATGTGGTTTTTCATTAGAATGCCTTCACAAGTACTTTCCGTTATAAATCCAATAAGATCTAAAGTTAAGGTTGATAATTTTTAATTCAGTTAAAGATTCGTTGAAAGTTTAAAGGGTACCTTACATGGAAAAAGATGGCCTTTTTTTTTTTTACCCTTGTTTTGAATACTAAACCATTCTTAATTAATAACAAAATAAAATTTGCCAACAATTTTAAACCTTTTTTTAAAATTATCACTAAACCACCTAAACTCCATCACATCAACAACATCCTGTTAAAAAATGTCAAAAAAACATAGTGAACTGTTTGGTAAAGGGTTTCAGCATAACTGCAATTTTATGGGGGCTTTTTAGTCAAAAAGATCTTTCTGTGTGAAGGTACTGCCCCCTTTTCAAAGTGAACGATTTCGATTTTCACGCCTCTGTTTTTTCGGGCTAAGACTAATAGCAGTGGCCCAGCATTAAACGCCTTTTAAAAAGTCTTCCTTTTTCAAAGAAAGTGATGGACTTATAAAAATTAAATTGATTTCCCGTCGATGAACGGGGTAAGGGCCAATTTTTTCTTTCGAATAATTAATTCCAAAATTTAAAATGTTTTCTACTTTACATTACCCGATTTTAGTTAGGATTCTTTTTGCCTTCACCTATTTTTCCCCCTTCTTTTAAGTAACCTCATCTGTATCAAATCCAAAACTTTACCAACTCTCCATTTAAATCAAAGCTTGTTGGTCTCTAGATCTTTAAGTTCAAAATTACATCTAATAGGCCCCACGCATAATGGGTTTCTTTGTCACGGCATTGTTTTTTTTACGGTTGTTTTATTTAATTCTAAACAAATAAAAAAGTTCACATATCACCTTTACCTTTTTTTATCGTGATTCGAGGGTTGTTTTTCATGAGCCCATAAACTAATGGGTTTTAAATTTTAAATTAGAAAATGCGAATTTATGATCACAGTATGCAGTGTTACCTGTAAATAACTCTCAGAACAGTTTAAAGGGCCATTTTAAAAATTTTTTATTTGTGCTTAGTTGGGCTGCATACATCAAAATGGTTTATTGCAATTTTATGGGATTTTTCTCCTTTAAAAGTGCTTTTTTTTGGAGCACTCAAGTGCAAATTTTTGCTTTATTTTGTCCCTTTAAACCCAAATTTTTGCCAGGGCTCCTGCAAATGAAAGGCTCCCTTTTATATCTGGTTTTTAAAGAGGGTCTTTAGATTTGCACATTAATTTAAGATCGACTCCTAGTCACTTAGTATTTCTTTAAGCGTGCAAAACCAAGTAACCACTGGATGGCAAAAGCTTAAATCATTTCCGGGCGATCTAATCTTTGAACCCATTTTTTTGTTGCCTCACTTATTTCCCCAAACCCTTTAAATTGTAAACAATTTTCAGAAATACTTTTAAATTTCCACAGGTATTTTCGAGCGGATAATTAAAGCAAAGGTTTTCCTTGATTTTTAAGTTAAAACATTTTTTTAAAAGCTGAAAAAAAATGAATGGTTTAAATACAACAAGGACGCTAAATATGCAGTGGGTCGTAAGTAATCTTAAAAACCTAACAATTGATAGTTTTGTTTTTTGCAGTGACTCAGTCAGAAAGTTTTGAAGTAAAAGTAAAAAGTCCGTAAATAATATTTAATCCCCCTACAAAAATATGGGACGCAAGATGTGGTTTGTCATCCCATCAGTTTTACAAAACAGTTAAACTTTGGGTATTGTGAAACAACGGATGTGGTGTGTCATCAAACCCCTTAAATCACAAACCGTTGGGGTTTGGGCATGAAAAGGTTAATTTTATTTTCAGTTCAAACGTGTGTTTCTGAACTCCAATTTCCATTGCCGCATGACAAGTCTTTTAATCCTTTAAAAACAAATGGACATGAAGGCTTTTGAACGATTTTTAATGATTTGAATTGCGTTTAAGAGACTTTAAAAAATAAGTTAGATAGTAATCTGGGATGGGGTTTTTTTTATGGGGGTGCACAGAACTTATAACTTTTTACATTGGCCCGGAATAAATTCTTTTGTTCGGCACGCTGTTCGTCTGGGGTCAATATGAAGACATAAAAAACCGGCCCCATTTTTTTTAATAGAGCAAAAAGGATTACTAAAAGGGGGCTAGAACGAATAAACTTCTATGGACTAGTAGGTATTTGGGGTTACAAGCACAAACGAGGGCAAACATAATGGATCCCCAAACACTGGGTTTGTTTCCCAAAAACCGTATTTTAAACCCAAATTAGAAGATCAATAAATTCAAAAGGGGTTTATTTACCTTCCCGCATTTAACAGATACCAAGGTTTGAAATACAAGATCAAAATGGACTTTGCGTTGGCGTTGGTTTTTAATGCGCCTTCTGATCTTTAGCTTCAAATTGGAACAAAAATAAAAAATAATAATAAATCCTTTTTGCAGGTAAGACCAAAAAATTGGTCAAAACAAAGATTTAAATTCTGAACCCTGCTTTCAGAGTCAGTACGAAGTATACCAACCCTCTGGTAAAAGCGGATTATAATAAACAAAAACCCATAAAAAAAATTGATGATGATGCTCATGAATCTGAAAAAAGGGCGTTTTTTGTTGCATATTATTTGGGTTAGCTGCCCTTTTTTTACTAAAAAAAACCGGCAACAAAACGCTAATTCCATAAGTGGTCAGCCATAAAAACCCAACCACTTGCTTGCAGAAAAAAGAACCAACTTAAATGGCCAAGTATGGGGTGGTAGAGCATCATTGCTTTACTGCTAATTTTTTTAACAATTTTTTTTTTTTGATGTTTTAGTTGTTTTTTAATCCCTGATTTGTCGGGGGGTGTTGGGGGTGTTTTTAAATGGTTTAAAAGCCGTTAAGGCATACACAAAAAACTTTTAAGCAAAAAAACCCTTGGTGTTAAAGCTTGCTATTGTGATTCCCCTTTTTCTCTAAAAAAATGTTTCTTATGCGTTTAGCTGGGGTTTTGGGTTTTTATAAAATTTTTTATGAAGGTTTCTCTTTTTCTGTTCATTGGGGCCGTACTGTTTAACAATTTGCAACTCTTTAATCTTGGGCTCTTCCCTTTTTCAAGATCTATTAGTCCTGTTGTATTCTGTTTTTGGTGTTTGATCTAAATTAGGGGTCTGCATCACAACTTTTGTTTTTTTTTGTTTATTTTTGTTGTCGCCTAGTTTAGAAGATTGTTTGTTAATTTCCTCTGTTTTTGTAGAGATCATTTAAGGGGTCTATTTCTCTCATTTGGGAGGGCGGGGCATGCATTGTTTTTCAATGCGTTTCTTCTAAAACCTTCATTAAAAAATTGTTTCTTTTCTTGAATTAATTGTCTCCGTTCTCTGGCCCTTTAAAAATGGGCGGGAAATTTTGTTGGGAGTTCTGTAAAGTACTTTGAAGAGCATAAGGACCTTCTCTTAATTTGAAGGTGTAATAAGTTTATGCCTTTACACTATACTCAGCCTGGCCTAATTTTATCTTTTTAAAAAAAAATTTGAGGTGTCTGGTTAGAGTTGTGCACAAATTTTTCCCCACATTTCTTACAAACAAATGATTTTCTTCTAATTTTAAATCATTAGAAAATACTTCGGCGGGTCTTGCTTATACTGTTATAAAAAAATCTTACTTTAGATTCTGTCAGTTCATGTTGCACTGACTGATATGATGTAAAAAAACAGATTCGCTCATATCATCACCGGGTCAAAAACATCATAATCTTCACATGCCCCCTGTTTCCTAGTATTTTAAAATTAATTTTAAATCTAGAATTTAAAAAAAAAAATGGGAACCATAGGAAAAAACTACTTGTCCCCCAAAGGGGAAATAAAAGAGCCTCTTGTAAAAGGTATTAACAGTTATCGTCATACATAACCTAAACAAAAGCCAAAACAAATTTTAATAAAATTCCCCAACTTGCGCAAAAGGGCTATCTCAACAGACGATCCCAAAAATGTGTTAATAAAATTGGGGGAGGGCAATTGTTAAAAAATACTATTAAAAAAAAGTAGAGAAAATGTTATCTTTAAACAATGAACATCTTTTTAATCTACTGCGATCCTGGGTTTAAAAGCAATGAAAAAAAGATGTATATACCCAAGGAATACAGGGCAATAAAGTATTAAACAAGAATAGGGCTGGGTTTCGCAAAAAAATAAAACAACTGGCTCAGATAGGTAACGAGTTTGTATACCCCTAGCTTTGAACTGCTTAACACCATTTGCCTTATATCAAGGAGCACTAAAAGACATTGTCATATGAAATTAACATTTAATAATTAAGGGGTAATGAAATCAACAATATACAGCAAATAACAATTTCGACCCCAAATTTGAGTTGATATTGTTTTTTCAGCTGAAATACAAGGCTGATTTGCACAGCAGTATGTCAAAGGGGTTAGCAATTTTTTATGAAGAGTATACAACACAGCACATTTAAAAAAAATAGGGGAAAAACTATTTGAATTTAAACTTTTAAAAAAACCGCTAATAATGAAAGGGATTTTATGTTGTTTGAAGATTTAAAAAAGCCTACCAAACTTCAATTTAACTTTTCTACAATCCAAAAAAAAGTTAACATGCACGATTTAAGGCCAACCAAACCAGGTGTATGCAAAGCGGGCTTTTCCATATCAAAATTTTATGAAGCCGAACTTTTTTCTGGGGACGAACAAAAACCCCCCCAGCGTATGTTAGTAAAGACCTTTACTTCGATGTTAGAATGATGAATACTTAGCATTTAAATACTTGTGGGTTGACCTTGAACGACTGAAGATACAAATTGCATGGGAGCGGGGAGAAGAATTGAAAATTGTCTGAAGGAATAACAAACAATTTTAAAGAAGAAAGGGGTACAGCCTTTAAAATTCCATTTGTATGTGGTATCTGATCCAGTTTTAAAAAATAAAACAAAATTAAAAGATGCTGTTTATTAAAAAGGAGGGTTTGAAGTTTTTAACAAAAATCCCCACGCCTTAATTTTGGGCAGACAGGGTGTGGGAAAAAAAAATATTTTTTTTCTTTACTTTTACAAAAATTAAATAAAAAACACTTTAACAAAAAGTCATATTCTGTACAACTTAAAAATAAATAAAACATAAAAAAAGGACGTTTTTTTGTGGGAGATAAGAAAATTTTTTTGGTTGACCAAACAGCAGATTAAGTAATTACTTAGAACTTTTTACAAAGTATTTTGGGGGAACACAAAATTTTATAATGATGATTGTTTCACTAAAAACATGATTTAAAAAAAAAAAAGACTCGTCAAAACAGCTTTTGTGGAAAACATGCTGAATAAGTGTATGGGTTTAACCCAAAAAAAAATTTATGTTAAAAGACTTTTGAAGAAGCTTAAAAGGTTTTGTTGTTTTTTTAAAAGGATGAAACAGTTTTTTTAAAAATTTTTTGGATGAGAAAAGACAGGAATCCCCAGAAAAAAAAATGAATTTAAAAAACAATTAAAGCTTTAGAAGTTCTGTAATTATATTAAAAGACAAACAAACCTACTTTCTATGTTTGCATGTAAAAAAACGCCAGCCCCCCAGAAGTGCCCAGGTATTGGTCAAAAACAGTAAAAGAAAAAAGGGGGGGGGGGGGGGTGAACGTTTTATTTTTTAATTTTTTTTTTCCCCCCAAAGAGGGGGTTGAGGCAGGAGAATTCCCCTTGGGTTTGACGTCAGTATATGTCAGCGTCAGAATGGCGAGACTGGACCCCAGGGCAAGAAGGCTAAATGTAGCCCGGGGGGTTCTCAACAGTGACATACATTGGGGGTTTGGTAAAAACAATGCGCTTCCGCCCCGTGTTTTTGGGGTTCTAGTGTGTCAATCAGGAGAGGTTTGCTGCACTAACCCCTCCAACTGGCTTTAGCAACAAAGGCTTTTCATCAACAGTTTTAAGGCACAACATATTTTTTTTTTCGTATTATCAGATTTACATCTTCAATTTGGAAGGGGAGCTTTAAAAATTTTATGGTCCCACCCAAAGTCCTTTCTTTTTTTTCCCTCCAAAAAAGAAAGGGTTTTTTTTATGGCCAAAAAGCTGGGTGTCACAGTAACATTTATGAAACGCGAATCACATTTTTTGTTCACATTAAAGACTTTGAGAATGAAACCCGTTTTTTGGGCCCCCCGCAGTCCAACACTTGATTCAAAAAAAATTTGACTCCCTTTCACTGGCGATTTTCTAACGTATCAAAATTTCAGCGAGGCCCATTGAATCCACCTTTAGTCCAAGGCAGTTTCAGGGCTCCTGTCAGCGGTGTGTCAGCCGGCTGGTCTCCAGCAAAACCTGGAAAGAAATCTTTGCAACCATTGGCCCAATGCTGCATCATATCTAAATACACTCAAATGATTGGTGCAGCTGTACGTGCGTGGCGCGTGATCACAGGTCACTGATTTTATGACATTGATTTTTCTGCCTGACTTAACAGGAGGAAGGCTACAGCAACCACTGCTAGAAACATACAAGTGTGTTTGGCTCATAATTAAAGGCCTGATGTAGCTACTTTGCTTTTATTTTGTGTGTGAATGTCTGAGATGTATAAGAGAATAGTAAAATGTTTTATTGGGGGTTAAGGGGGCAAACAAACAGTTTGCCTCCTTGAGCTTGAAGGAAGGTTTTACTATTCTCTACTTAGGTCAATAAATAGTAAATCGGACAACTTAAATTAGACTTTGACCCCTTGAGCTTGAATGAAGGTTTTACTATTCTCTGTGTTCAATGACTGATGATTTGGTTTGAAGTGGTTTTGTGAGTTTCTTCAGGGTGTTGTATGCCATTTTACTGTTGCCCACTTTCATGCTTCTTTTGATCTTAACACATTGATCACTGATCCAATTCTCTCTGGTCTTTAACATTGACTTCTTCACAAAATTGTTGGCCTCCCGGTATTTTTTAGGGTTGGAAGACCTACTTGGTTTTCAGTGCTTTTCTTGTATCGCAGAGGTCCAAGATGTCATTGGTAGTCCATGGCTGGTGTTTATTACTCTGACGACCAAGGACCTCCTCTGCTGTTTCTTGGACTGCCTCATTCAAGTTGTTGGTGAGGTCATTGATGTCATTGTCCAGGAGGGTTATTGCCACAAAATGTCTGCCACGCCTAGCTTGGAAGATCACCTTGACATCTGGATCTATCAGTTTGTCCATGTCAAATTTGATACGTGGGTTTGCAGGCTGTTTATTTTTCTTTGGCTTCATTTTGAATACCAGCAGCACAAGGTCGTGGTTGCTGCCTATGTCAGGTCCAGGGTAGGTTCTTGTTCTGGCTCTGTTGATGCTGAATTTTAAGCGCCGTGGTGTTAAGATGAAATCTATTTGGTTATGGATCTTGCCGTTTAGCACATGCCAGGTTGTCCTGCTTGACTACCTGTGGGGATAGAGGGTATTGGCAATGGTAAGTCTGTGGGTGAAGGCAAACTCCAGCAGACGTAGTCTTCTGTCGTTGGTCTCTCAAGTTCCAAACTGACCAACTGTTTCGGCCCAGTGGTTGTAAGAGTCAGGACCTACTTTGGCGTTAAAATCCCCTTGAATGATGATGATGTCTTTCCTGGGTATCTTCATAATGGTCTCATCAAGTTCTTAGTAAAATTCTTCTACTTCTTCATCTGCATTGTCAGATGATGGTGCATAGATTTGTATGATGGTGATGTTCCTGGGCTTGGTCAACACCGGGATGCTGATAATCCTGCTGGAAGCTGGTGTACAGCTGATAATGCACCCCACTACTTCCTTTCTGACAATAAATGCCACTCCATGTTGGTGATGTTTCTCTTGACCACTGTTTCAGATCTTGTTGCCTTCCTTAGTCATTGTCTCACCAAACCCTGTCCATCTCGAAAAGAGATTTATCTGCCTTTGCGCCTGTCAGCAGCACTGTGTGTGGCTCAGAGATAGGGAAAAAGCCGAGTTAAGCTCGACTGCTCTTCAATCTTACCTAGTTTTTATATAAAACCCCGCAACTTTGGGCAAATTCATCTGCGCCTCATCGGCCCAAAAAGTTGCCATGTTTTTATAAAAACTAGGTAAGTTTGAAAAGCACTTTACCTTGAGTCGGCTTTTTCCCTATCTCTTGTAATAATAAAAAATGTTAAAATCTTGCTATGATGGGTAAAACAGAAAAAAGTGCAAAACCATCTCCTTTGCCCAAGCTCCATTAAAGCTAGTGCGCTTTTATCCAGATGCTTTAATGAAGCATGGGCAGAGGAGATGATTTCTGGTATTCATAACCTTTGGAATGCCGACACACGCATTTGCTCAGCACTTATAAATTCATAATGGACAGTGACAGCACAATGTTATAATATAACATTAATAGAACACAGTGTGTGTGTGTGGCAATTCACAGTACAGCAAATCTCACCCCTTTTTAATTGTCTACTTATCCAAACGAAATATAAATAGAACAACACGGGGACACTACTGGGACTCGAACTCAAACCAACAACCAAACACCAATTTGTCTTGGCCAAGACGACAAACTGCTAGCATGTTTGCCACCCCGAAGGGCGAAGATTTTCTAAAATAATAACTATATAGCTTTCAGCTTAGTGTGGTGCAATAACCAGCCGGCTTCCTGATTGGCTGAATGACTCTCCGCGAGGTGGCTCGCCTAGTGCACACACAGCCACACAGCCAGATGATTCATACAATGTAGTATGCTGCGTCTGTGTTGTAAACAGCCTGCACTGTTAAAAAAAATAAGCTATTGGGTTTTACACTACACAGTATTTAGTTTGCTGGTCTGTTTTCAGTATTAGTTTACTATGTTTTGAGCTTCTCAGTTTTAGTTTTATTCTTTCTCTTTCTTGTCCGTCTGTAATAACATCATTCTCCCGAAGGCAATTATTAAACCCATCTCTGTCTTTCATGTGGAAGAGAATTATAACTTTTAATTGTTCCCAGAAATCTGTCAATATACTGTTAAATTTTTGAGTAATCGCCCAGACAGATATCTGTGGTGTCTCCCACTAAAAGCAAGCTTAGACAAACTATTCCTTTTCTTAACAATGTCATGCTCTGCTGAGCAGTCGTCTATTAAGAAAAGGGTCTGCGTATTTTCAAACAGCCTGTAATAGTATTCTAAACACTGGCTTAGCCTGTCAGAAGGATTGACTATTATTATATTCTCATCTGTCCAAATAAATTTTCTCTCTTTGTATGTTTTATTGTTGTGCAGTGTTGGACAGAATATAACAATGAACTCGAAATGATTTTTTACACTGTTTGTAATAAATCTAAAACCAATACAGTCTTGCCAGAGCTAGTCTGCCCGCATATTAGAGAGCAGTGTGCTTCTTTTTGTAGAAAACTTAGCTGGTCCATTAGTAAACAACTTCTTTTAGTCTGTTTCCTTCTATGTTGAGCTGTGCATCAATCACTAAAAATAGATATATTTTTATGGGCTCATCATTGTCTTGCTCTTTCTCTATTTGAATAGTTATTCCTTCTGAGCCGTTTTCAATGCATCTTCCTGAACCATGCAGCTTATCATCATCTGTTGATCTTAAGTCAACCCAAAATGCATATTTAGATGTTAGGTATTCATGAAGCCTAACATCATGTAGATGTAAAGATTTGCTTGTAACCCCAGTAGTGGTATCATTGTGTTGACCAGAACCAAAGTATTTTCTTACCTCATCAAAATGGTGATATGGTAAATAACCTGAGGCATAGACTTGATTTGGCTGTCCCTCTATAGTACATGATAAATGTTTAATACCGGGATTAATAAACCTCTCACTTGATCTGGAAAAGAGGCCAGCTGGTTCCTCAAACAGCATTAATATTTCGTTTTAACGATCTTGCCGGAGTGTTCAGATTTATGTTCCACACAGTATCTTCTTTACCCTTCATTAATGTGCTATGGTTAAACACTCTTTCATAATAGATAGCAAGCCTTGACTGATATTGCTGTGCAATCAAGCGTGCAAGCTCTGGGTGATTGACAACATCATACTCTAAACTAGCTTCACACAAGCAGATGAAGACACAGCACTGAAAACAATAAATGATCAACCCCTACCCATGCGAGAAATAATGGGGCTCAATCAAGCACTACAGAGTATTAGAGGCAAACTGATAAATAATTTAGCAAAGCTAGGTGATTTAGACTCACACATTGAACTAGAAAAGAAGAAGCTAGCAGAAGCAGACGATGCAAATCTTGGACAGGAAATAAAAGAAAGAATCACACAGCATCTAAAAAATCTGCAAGATGAACGCCAAGCAAGATTAGAGGTCTTAAACAATAACAGACAACAACTACAATCTCAGGTTAGCAGAATAAAAGAAACAATCCACCGCATTCTTTATGAAAACACAACACTAGCGGAAAGAATCCCTACACTGTTTCACGAGCAAGGCATAACACTTGTCAGTATAATTACAGCATTGGGTTTCCTATAAGCACAGTTGTGTATGTACTGACAGGAAGCACACCACCACCACCACCACCACCTTCTGCACCCACAGGCACAGGCTGGGTTAAGAAACAACTCGGCCACTTAGCAGACCTATTAAAAAAATTAGCCTACAAAGTTGGCAATGCACTTCCTGGTATAATTGGCTCAGTGATTATCCGGCTGCTATCAACTGCAGGAAAAGTTGTAGGGTTTATGGCAGAGCATTTGTGGGCGTTACTCGTCTTAGTTGTCGGTGTTTTACTTTCTAAGATAAAGATAAGCAAGGCCGCTTAAAACAAGTATAGTTGTTAAAGCAATCATCTCATCAGAGTGATTGTCTGTTGCAAGGGGAATAATTATTTTTGTATTTGCTCTGAGGTGGCCAGAGTTCTTTCGCTTGTTGTTGTTGTTGGTGGTGGTGTTGTTACTACACTTTTTGCTTCTGATGCTACTGATACTACTGCTGCTGGTGTATTGTTTACACTTTCATTTTTTCCAAGCTGCACATCATCTCCAGCTATAATAATATTGTTGTTGTAGTTTGTAATTGTTCCTATTTGTAACTGCATGTTGGAAGGCAGCATATATAAACCATGCCCTATAGCAAAGTCTACCTTAGACCTGCATAGTGAAGAACATCTTGATAATGCTTTATGCTTGATGGTAGGTCAACAGCCGAGTTAATACTGTCTTCAAGATTTGCTAGAAACTGCTTCTGTGCATCAAACCCAGTGCCACCAATAATACTTGATCTTGTCTGTGCCGGGCACCAAGCAAGCACCACACCATTGGTCCGAACAGAGTCTTTAAAATCCTCTCTAATCCTGGTTTTGTTAACCGCTCACTCTTATCAAGAATAAAAGTCGTTCATGCATACATGTGCATTTGCTCTATTGAACCAAGAACAACTTCTTGCACCACATGAGAAAGATGTATTTGGAGGCCACCAGTGGTAGTTATACATCCTGTGCACACCAAACAAATACAGAGTCCCCATGCCGTGATTTTTGTCCTGTGTTTGTCTGAATGCAGTCTTAGAATCAATATTAAACTCATTGCACAGCCTCTCATATGCCTTCATGTTAATCCTACTATTAAATGGATTAAACGGATTAAATCCTACTATTAAACGGATATATATTCACCTTTGCGCCTGGCGGCTGCATGGTGGTGTCTCTGTGTTTTAAGTGTGTGATTGTGTGTTTCTCCAATGTTCTTCCTGGAAATTTTTATATCTGTGTTTTTGTTACAACACCCGGAATCCAGCGGTTAGAACAGTTTTCTTTGGCATTGTTTGACATTTGATATATTTCAATTTATAATTTTCTTCATTTGATATTTATTTTCAAAATTTCATTGACTGATGATTTTGTGTTTCCCAGATTGTGCTTGTTTTTGAAAACCCTTCATACCCTGACCCTGCCCCAGCATGAACATTTTCACATGATTGATGATCCCAAACCACCCCCTCCACCACTGCTCTGTGTTCCTCACTCCACTGCAATGACTCTAACTGTAACAGAATTGAAAGCGTTTTCCTCACATGGTTTCCACAATATGTAAAATCGACTCCGAGTGCACATTGTAAATCTTGGAATTCACCGCTGCAAAACCAGAAGAGGAACACGTGGGGGCATACGTCATTGACTGCTGCATGATTCCCTGACATCTGCCTCCCCCCTCACTTCTGACGTCACTACCGCAACAACTGTCACTACCACAACAACTGTTACTAACCACAACACTGCCTCTTCTGGTCCTCCACCTGTTTCAACATTTGTGTGTGACTCTGACTACATTGGTTCTATCCCTAACGTGTCATGATCTGCATGAGACTCTAAATCCCCCGACTGCTCCAGTTTTTTCACTTTCTTCCCACCTGACTCACAATCCAAACTAACTGCCCTTCCACTGTATAACATCTCTATCTCACCCTCATCCTGTTCCTCAGCTAGTCATAGTCACTCACCACCATCTTTTCCAACCTCTCTGCCTCCCTCCAACCTTCCTCCATATGTGTCTACTAAAAAGGGCAATCTGTCTGCCCTGATGGCAAAGCTGACTTCTTTTGATTTTATTTCTGAACACTACCTAGATCTAACGTTTCTTACAGAAACTTTGCTAAAACCACTAGGCCACGAACCAAATATAAAACAGCTGACTCCACCTGGCTACAAAACTCTTTCTTTCCCCCGACTCTCCCATGGAGGTGGCATTGCCATCATCTACAAAGACACTCTGCATCCAGCTCTGTCTCTCATCTACAAAGACACTCTGCAACCAGCTCTGTCTATCTGTCACTCCCTTCTGTTTTCACCCAAATCTTTCGAAGTCTGTAAACTCAACCTCACCTTACCTGGCCACTCTGTTACTTTCTGTTGCCTTTACCGTTTGCCTCCCAACTGTAGAAACAATTTGACATCTTCAGTTTTCCACCAAGAGTTTCAGTCACTCCTTGACCATTAAAGCCTCTTTCCAAAAAAACTTATCATTCTTGGGGACTTTAACTATCACTTTGACAACCAGTCATCCCCTGATGCAAGCGTCTCTCTCTTTCTTGTAAAATCACTCTCTTTCTCAGCTGGGTAAACGAACCAAACAAGATCAGGCCACAATTTTTAGAAGGCTTATTCCGATATTTCAAAAGGGTCTAGTCACATCTCAGTCTGTATCTGCCCACTGACGAACGGGCTTTCCGATCTTCTGCCATTCTTTTCTTTCTCAACATTGCAAACCCTATCAGAAAACAAAAGTGCATTACCCTTCGCAACCTCAAAGCCAATGATATTTCAAACTTTCCTTTCCAAAGCTGTTGAAAGCCTATCACAAACACCTGCATTTCTGACCCTTCTAAGACTACATACCGTCCTCAGCCAATCTTGATGAGCATGCTCCTCCTACTGACCATCTCTGCCTGATAGGCCAGGTGCACCAGGGTACACCCGTGACATCCTGTCGGAAAAGGGCAAACGCCGGCAACTTAGAACGGCAATGGCGAAAAAAAAAAACCGAAAAAACAAACAGCTTCTTCGTAAAAAATTTCAACAAAGTTAAAACCTTAATTCTTTCAGCAAAAACAAGTATTACTTTCTCAAGTTCTGGTGCCACGTCTTGAAATCTCTTTTTTCCCTCACATCCACGTTTCTTGGATCTGAGAAAGCTGTCCTCTGCCTTTATTCACGACCACTCTGAACTTCCTTCTATATTTTCTGCTTTCTTCTTTGAAAAAAAGTCGAAAACATTGTCCAGTTTGGATCAGACTCCTTTCCAGCCTGCAACTTCTGATCCCCAATTCTCTGACACTCCTCCCCCTTTCCTTTCATCCCGCAAGCGAGAAAGAAATCAAACTAACTCGAAAGGAATGACTAAAATCCTGTGATCTTGACCCCCTACCTGCGTCTTTTTTTGCACAGCGCCTGCCACAACTTATTCCCACTATTACGAATATAGTAAACTTATCTCTTGTCTCTGGAAATGTTCCTTCAGCTCTAAAAACTGCCATAGTCACACCTCTACTCAAAAAGCATGACCTTGACCCCAACATTCTGAAGAACTACAGACCTGTTTCCAACCTACCGTTCATTTCTAAAGTCCTTGAAAAAGTAGTTCTCCTCCTCGTTCTCTCCGCTCTGCTGCAGATACCTTGTCCTTTTGAATACCTAGATTTAACCCAATCCACCATCGGCCGTCGCTCTTTCTCTATTTCTAGTCCATTGATGTGGAATGATCACCCTCTCTCTCTCCACCAAAAGCCTTCTTATGACACTTTTAAATCCAGTCTCAAGACATATTTTTTTAAAACCTAAGATTTACCTCTCCTGCCTCTCTCATAGTTTTTCCCTGCCTTCAACAGCCAAGATTCTATTCCCCTGCCAGGGTTTTGTGACATGTGTGTGTGTGTGTATTTGTGTGGGGTTTGTGTGTGTGTGTGTGTGCGTGCGTGTGCGTGTGTGCGTGTGTGCACATTTGGACTTGATGGAACTATTGCTTGTCACTGGTTGTATGACTATGAAAGAATGAGTTGAGTGCAAGCGCTTTTGATTTGTTCTGCAAGATTAAGCGCTATATAAATTCCAATTTAATAATTTTTATTTTTAAATTATTATTATTATTATTATTATTATTATTATATTATTATTATTATTATTATTTTTTATTATTATTATTATTATTATTATTTATTATTTTTAATTATTATTATTATTTTATTTCATTATTATTATTAAAGCTACTATCAGTGGGCAGAGTGACCTGCAGCTCAGATAACACACGCCTAAACTGATAGTACACATGAAACCTGTACACAGACTTTACTAACTGGTTTGGATGGTTCATGTAGTCAGCATATGGCACACCACGGCCCGTAGTTGCACAGTGGATAGCAAAGTTTAAGTGGTTTTGATAGAACTGTATAGGATTAGACAACCATGCTTTTGCAGTGGCATCATCCTTAATGGGTGGGTTTAAGTATGATTTCAGTAGGTTGGGAACTTTTACTTCGAAGATCAATGTCTCTGACACAGCAACATCTAGCTTATTAAAGGTAATAGTCTTTGGGTTATAGTGAGATCCCGCCCGTATTTTGCATCTTTTTTATTTATAACATTATATTCTATAGTAGATAAAATGTTTATAACACTAACAACATCCAGTCAGGTGTACCTGTTAACTAGCCATCCCTATTGACAACCGCTGTCAAATAAAACTGTTGCTTGCATTTAAAGGCTTCTACAAAGTATCATGGACAAACATCAACAGCAGCAACAACTGGATTAACTGACTAGATCTTACAACTGGAGCGTCCAATAAATTTACTGTAGATGAAGGTTATTACGACTTCTGCACACTGGAAAAAGAGCTCATTTGCCCAGCTGGTATCACAGCAAAACTAAACCAAGCTAGTCTAAGAGTAACTCTACAGACTTTTTCAATTATAAATATTCCACAACGTCTTGCAGAAATGCTTGGTTTCAGGACCCCATTTAAAAGAATGGGTTCTAAAGATGATTAGGAAGTAACCTTTTGTGAGGGTTTTGATGATGATGGCAAGGAAATAACCTATGTGTATGAAAGACCCATTAACATGGCAGTAAACTCTTTGCTTTTTGTACACTTGTCTCAGTTAAACATAACACAAACCAAGTGGTGACAAAGGCTTCTTCCTCATCAGTCCCTTCTGATCTACTGAGAATCCTTCCACCAAGCAGAGCAATGTACTGTGATATGCAGCACAATAGCTTTACTACACTTCAATTCAAAGAGCTAGAAGAAGGCTTCTATGAAACACTCGATATAACAATCAAAGACGCAGCACAAAGAACAGTTGACTGTAAAAATTTACATATTACATTAAAAATAAAATAATATAAATACTTATATACATACAAACCATACGGCCCGGCCATATTAAAAGCATCTGAAACATGCCCAATATTGAGCTTAAGAACTTGGTGATGTACAAGAGTTTGAGAAGGTGGGGAAATTGGTGAAGTTTATGCTTTTGAGTACACAAATGATGGATACTACAAGCGCACAGCAATAGAAGAAGCTAAGAAACCTCGGTTTCCTAAACTTGAACAGTTGCGTTAATGTTGAAGCTAAGCTTTAGCAGATGATTTTACTTACAAAGTAATATATAAAGCTAATAAATGGCACATCAAACCAAGCATCAACTGGCAGATCAAGTTTGAGTTTATTAGTCCATACACTCTCTATGCGCCCGACAGAACTTTCCGTAAAGCCATAAATGCCGGACCAGTAAACATAGCACTAGCATATCAATCAGCCAGCAGAAATGAATTAGAGATAATAGCATTACAGAATAAGACACGTTACTTGCTTCATAGAAAAGACTCAGTGACTAAACCATCAACCACATTGCTACGATGCCCCTTTCCAAAATTTTTCCCCTGGATATCAGTAACTTGTGTTTTGTTCTGGGTTTCAAAAAGAAGACAGACTTCTTTTTTTTATGGTGGGATTACTATTTAAATGGAAAGACCAAGTTGATGCCCCCGATTCGCTATTTTCATT
>CM054150.1:59620454-59650821 GCA_028751875.1 Rapana venosa
TCCTTTATGTCGAAGTCATGTATAGTAGTCCCAGTACTTACAGATTATCGGTGCACCACATGTCTTCTCCATCAGCTTGATGAAAATGCTTGAAATGTCCTATTGTTGACGATAGGCTTCTCTAGTGATGCGCATCTTCCGGTGTGGTATATATTTCTACTATTCAACCAATGCAAAGTTAGACTACTCAACGTCTTATGAAGGCAAGCAGAACCCAGGAAAACTTGCCACAGCAATTTCACTTGTCTGTAAAACTAGATGGTGAAGATTTGATAACAGAAAGGGGTTGAAGTTTTCTAATTCCCGAAAATCAGCTAGATTGACAGTTCAGAGCTGGCTTGGGATGAGGAAAAAAAACATGTCTGTTAGCCACAAAATCAGCTCACTGACACAGAGACAATGACAATGACAATGACAATAGTTTATTGTGATAAGCATTAAGCCCATCATAAGGGGGACAGTGGGAAGAGGACTGGGCACAAAACACATATTTACAAAGAAAAGGATTAATTAAGTACAGCCCAAATAGGCATCATGGCATGGCTTCCACATCATGGTAACAATTGCAACAAATGCTAATAATTATTGTAATCTGTGATTACTGTTTTTCGTACAAGGATTTTCAAATTTAATGTCATTATCCCACTTCAATCACGGCACATCTCTACAAGGAATTCCTTTGGGTGCAGCTGTGCTCTTTGTGTTATGCTGTTTCATTTCTGTCTCCATTCAAAGTTTTTTTGTTCATCCCTCTTATACTCTCCTTTAGGCGTTCAAACATTTCTCTGCACGTGAGAGCTGTTTCTTCAGTTTTATTTTCATCATTAACATATTTCACAGTCTCAGCACATTCTGCCTCAATCACACTGTCTGCACACTCATCAACTCTCTCACTATCATCCACCCCATCCAATACATCACATACATTTTCTTCCACTTCACTAACAGAAGTACCATCACACACATAATCTTTTCCCTTCACTCATGTTATCACTGTCACATTCTTTTGCTCCATTCCCAACTTCCCCACATAACTGATCACTTTCTATATTGTCAAAGCTGACTGTCACTGTCTGTCTGTCTATGTCGTGATGTGTCATGCAAATCTGCTGACTGTCATAACAGCTACTTGAAGAAGCAGGGCAGGAATTATACATGAACACATCAATAGGAACGTCACTCTGTGCACGGTTTGCAGCATACACTAGACTGGGTGGGGTGGGTAAGAATAAACCGGAGGGAGACGGAACCTGTTCCTTCACTTTTTCATCACTGTTTGCTCTGCGTGCTTCAGCTCGTTTTCTGTCACGGGATACCTGGCTAAAACATTTCTTGCGGTATGAACTTTGACCTGGGGTGACATGGAAATGGCTGTCAGCTTTGTTTGTGAATCGCAAAATAACAACAGTCCGGTTACCTCTGCCGTCCACTTTGAACGAAGACAGTGTCTGCTCTTGAAGTGCAGTGTTCAGCATACACTCCAACGTGGCTGAAAGTCCTGTGACTGGCATTTTGATACACAAAAAAGAGAAAACAACAACACTTTACACACAGCTCACTCAAAAGCATCTTGCTGGCAGCCAAGCAAGGGAAGCCACCCACTGACACAGAGAGAGAGAGAGAGAGAGAGGAGAGAGAGAGAGAGAGAAGAGAGAGACAATGACAATGACAAAGGTTTATTGTGATAAGCAAGATGCCCATTCACAAGGGGACAGTGGGAGGGGGGCTGGGCACAAAACATATCTTATACCGAGAACTCAATTGATTACAGCCCAAATCATCATCATGGCATGGATTCCATAACATGGTTATAGGACAGATTAAAACTCATTTTTTTTCCCCATAAATTTTGCAAAGAGCAATAGGAAAGAGGAGGAGTTTCCACGAAACTGCAAAATTTTAAATCAACATCTTAAGACAAACTGGTCTGAAACAAGAAAACTAGGTCACAATGTCTCTTCTTCCCCTTTTTTCATGGCTTGTGCAACTTTGTGTAACAAGCACGTGAACAAACTCGTGACAATTCAGGTGGCATGTAGCGTACAGCTCGCTCTCGCTCTCACACGCACGCACGCACACACACAGACACAATATACACCCTCCTCACATAATACACACACGCGCATATACTCATCCACACATGCACAAACACAAACACTCAAATATACACACACACTCACACACACACACACACACACACATACACGCGATGCGGACACACGCCACACACACACCACACACGCACGCACGCACGCACGCAGAGAGAGGAGATAGAGAGAGAGAGATGGAGAGAGAGAAGAAGAGAAGCTGTACCTACATGCCACCTAGATTATCACGAATCTATCAAAGTTGCACACGCCATGAAAATGGAAGAAATAAAAAGGGAAGAGACATTGTGACATTGGGGTGGATTTTTGTCGCTGACCAGTGTGTTGTGTAATGTTGATTTTTTTTATTTGTATAGATTTGTGGAAATTCCTCCATCTTACCAGTTCCTTTGTAAGAGCTAACCAAAGCTTATGAAAAAAATATCTGAATCCCAGTCCCTTTCCCACTGTCCCCTTGTAAATGGGCATCCTGCTTATTACAATAAACTTTTGTCATTGTCATTGTCTGTCTCTCTCTCTTACTCTCTCTCTGTCTGTCTCTCTCTGTCTGTCTCTCTCTCTGCTGTCTCTCTCTGTCTGCTCTTCTGTCTCTCTTCTCTCGTCGTCTCTCCTCTCTCATCTCTCTCTCTCTCTCTCTCTCTCTTCTCTCTGGGAGGGATAGCCTAGTCCTTAAAACACAACGCTCGCAATCTGACAACCCAGGTTCGAATCCCGCTCAAGGGATTTTTCCCCTGGAGTTAACATCAGCCCACACTCCACCCCTCCCAAAAGCCCCTGGATGGACCAATAACCAAGGGGGGTCTGTGTGCGAACGCATGCAGAACATCTTGCCACACGTTGAATCCAGCTCCGCCCTCCAAAAGAGTAGCCCACCTAGCGCCGGCTGGAACAGAACAAAATCTACAAAACCACATACACTCGGGACTGGTTGTAAAAAAGCATGAGTGCTTATTCCACTATTCTCGATATAAAAGCATAAATAAATAAAAATCTCTCACTCTCTCTCTCTCTCTCGTCTGTCGGTCTCTCTCCTCCCTCCCTCCCTCCCTTCCTTTCTTCACACACACACATCCCCCACACACACACACACCACACACACACACACACACCACCACCACCACCACCACCACACACACACACACCACACACGATTCTATAGTGGAAACACGTGTTTCCCCTTAATAAGTGCATACAGGGTGGGAAAGATATGAGCAGAGTTTAGAGATGCAGCGACAAAAATACTGTGACTTACACATGGATATATATATATATATATACACTATATCTACCCCTCCTTTCCATTTGGACTAATTTCAGCAGTATCTTATACATGCAACATATGATTGATATTTAATGGGAATCTCCTAAATCTCCATAAACCATCCTGTTTGGTGTCCTTAACTGAACACCTAAGAATCTTTTACAGGCTGTTAAAATGTACTTTCTCAATGTGATCTCACCTCAGATGCATATAACAAAATAGGTTGGATTTTATGTCAACAATTTTCAAGACTACACGCAGTCATTTCCTTGTATTTGTGGAACACTCTATGTAATTGCATAACAGCCTTCTTTCCTTTAATTGCTTAATGATCAGTACACCCCTTTTAGCACTAATCTTAGTGGTGAAATTAAATCCTAAATAAGAGTAACTGTTCACTACTTCTAATCTCTTGCCTTTATAAACTACTTTTCATGTCGACCCAGAAACCCTCTTTTCCTAAATACCACAATTTTTGTCTTATCATTGTTACATATAATTTCATTTTATCACAACACATGTAAGATATCTAATTGATTTGAAGACCTCTGGAGTGGTTGACAGCAAAGCTACATCATCTGCAAACGACAGAATAAGAAGTTCTGCAATATTAGGCAGCATCTAAACATCATATTTGCCCCTATAAACATTGAAAATAAAGTTGGGCTTAGCCCTGCCTTACTCGGTTGGGCATTCAAACAACTCAATAATCTGTGATTTTGAACGAACACATGACAAAAGTGAATTGTACATTGCTGTGAGAGAAGCAAGAAATTTTCCTTTTACACCTTGATTAGAAATTTATCATGTTGTACACAGTCGAAAGCTTTTCTAAAGTCTACAAAAGCTATATACAACTTTCTTCTTCTTTTACTCAAACATTTCTGAACTGAAGCATATATCAACCGTAGAATGCTTTTTTCCGAAATCCTGCTTGCTTATCTGAAATTAAGTCATTAGTTTCTAACCAAGTATATAATCTGGTATTTAGTATAGAAGTATAACACTTAGAAATTATGCTTAATAAAGATACACCTCTATAGTTGTCAACATTATCTGGGTCACCTTCTTTGTAGATTGGATTATAGCTTTAGACCATTGTTGAGGATAAATTTCTTGGTTGAATATGTTATTAAAGTTTTGTTAGAAACTCAAGAACAGTACTTCCACCAACTTTCAACATTTCAGCAGAAATATTATCTTTGCCACAGGCTCGAATAACTTCTTCTTTACGAATAGTTTGATTGATTTAGATCATGATCAAGTTCTTCTTCAGTACTATTTCCCTCTGCTTGTTGTTTTGATATAAAGATTTAAAGCAATTATTTTTTTACCACCACATCCCATGTTTTTCAAATGTTTCTATAACTGAGGCGAATCCTTCAGTTCATTAACTAGATTGTCTGTTTGTAATTTTCTAAATCCTTGTTTCTTTGTCCTTTTTTCCCCCTTGTCCTTATACCTTTTCCTTGCTTCTTTATATAGCCTTCTATCTTCTTCCGTACAAGATTGTCTAAAGATTCTTAGTTTTTTCCGACTTTCAATTTTTAAGCTACAACATTCCTCATCAAACTATACCGACTCTCTCTTTTTCTTAGCAAAAATCACTTTAAACATACATTGGCTTGAGTCTTTCAGACATTCTACAAAGCATCCAAAGCACTATAAACATTTCTATCTAAATTTTGACTTGCTTCTATCATTCTAGTTTGGATTTCACTGCTTTGCAACATTTCAAGAAATTCATTTTCTTTTTCTTCTTGCCAAAATGTTTTTTCATGTGCTGTGCATACATTTTGTTTTGTTTTCTTCACGCCAACATTACCATTATACTTATTTTCTATTTGTAGGACAATAGGTAAGTGATCTGGATCTGTTAAGTTTTCAAAAACTAGTGATATAAAATCCATGGATAACAACAAATCACAAGAAACTATAAACTATAAATTAATCTACTGTACTTGCTCCAGAGGATGTAATAAAAAATACAGCCATTTAAAATAACGCATTCAAAGAGATTGCACAAGTCAATCAACTGAGTACCAAAATTGTTGGTTTGACTGTCATGTGATTTTCTTGAAAAGAAGTGATTTATAATCAGTAACATCCCCAAAGAAACATGTTTTCATGAATGCAAGAACGTCACCAAGATATGAAAATCATTCAGATCCATTAGACATTGTTCTATCATTTCAATGCCAAAAAATGCCCTCCTGTGATTTCCAATAAGGTGAGTCACTGGGAGGTACATAAGCACTAATGGACATAATATCTTTATCTGTACATAACAGATCTTTATCTAATTTCAAAACCACCATATTTTCAATATTCAATGGAATTAGCTGAACAGAATCTGCTAAAGACTTTCTTACCATTACCATGATCCCTCCAGAGTATCTTCCCTGCTGAGAAAGTTTCTTTAGCTTTGATGAGAAAGTAATGTGATCTGAAAACAAAGGTGAATCACAGTCATCTCTAGTAAAAGTTTCTGTCAGACAAAGAAAATCATAATAAAATAGAAAATTAACAAAAGCAAAAGTAGATGAAAAGAAGTATAAAGAACTCGACAAACTGGCTAAGAAAAAATGTAATGAAGCCAAGGAAGAATGGATCAATATGCAGTGCAAGGAAATTGAAATGAATGCAAATTTTGATAGCAAACTTATGCATGAAAAAATAAAAGATGTGACAGGGAAGAAATCATCTGCAAAAACAGGTTGTATAAAGTCGAGAGATGGAGATATACTAATGGAAAAAGAAGATATTCTTAACAGGTGGTCAGAATACATCAAAGAGTTATACCACAACGACAGAGGTCCACCTCCTCATATTAGCAACGAAGATGGCCACATAATCATGGAAGACGAAGTGAGACATGCACTCAGCAAGATAAAAAGTGGTAAGGCGCCAGGACCTGATGATATCCCATCTGAATTGATAACAGCCCTGGATGAAGTGGGAATTAAGGCAGTCACAAAATTACTAAACAATATATATGACACAGGAGAGATTCCGACAGATATGAAGAAGTCTATCTACATTGTGATCCCTAAGAAACTGGGTACAGCTGAATGTGACCAACATCGTACAATCAGCCTGATGAGTCACCTCACCAAAGTTCTTTTACGAATACTCATGAAGAGAATGAGAAATAAAATACTCCCAGAAATATCAGAAAGGCAATTTGGATTCATGGCAGACAAAGGCACCAGAAATGCAATCTTCACATTGAAAACCCTCATGGAAAGATCCATCGAGGTCCAGAAAGACATGTACCTCTGCTTCATTGAATACTCAAAAGCGTTCAACAGGGTACGACACTCCGACTTGTTTGATATTCTGGCAGGGCTATACATCGAGGGGAAGATCTTCGAGCCTCAGAAACATATAGGGGAACAGGAGGCAGCCATTAGAGTCGACAATGACATCAGTCAATATAGACCAATCTGCAGGGGTGTGAGGCAGGGCTGCGTGTTCTCGCCTGATTTATGTAATGTATATAGTGAAATAATTCTACGAAATATTGAGAATCATGAGAATTATGTAGGTGGCCACAACATCAACAACCTAGATATCAGATGACACAGTCCTTATCGCTGACTCTGAAGAAAAACTGCAAAAAGATTTTAACAACAGTAACAAAACAAAGCGAAAAAAAGGATTACAACTCAATGCAAAGAAGACAGAATGCCCTGGTGAACTCGAAAAAAGCTGTTATACCACAATGCAACATAGCCTGTAAAGGAGAGAAAATCAGACAAGTAAACCCTTTAAATACCTTGGGTTTTACATCACCCCAGAAAGGCAATGTGACACAGAAATCAAGAAGAAATCGGGCAATTTAAGGCAACTTTTAACAAAATTGAAATGCATTTTTACCCCAAAAGTAAGATAAGCCCAAACAAAGATCCATGTTTTGAGAGCCTACGTATGGTCCATTCTTCTGTACGGATGTGAGTGCCTGGACACAGAACAAAAAACAGAAGCGGGGAAATGTGGTTCATCCGGGAACAGAAAATTTCTCATGGACAAAAAAAAAAACTAATGCAGAAGTAAGAAATGGGGTACAAGAGATCCCTTTCCAACACCATCAGAAAAAGACACTAAAATTTTTTCCCATATAATCGGGGCTGAGGATTTAAGAAACTTTTTAGGAGGGGCAAAATTTTGGGGAAACAAAGCAAGGAAGACAACGCAAAAAATCACAGACAGTTAAAAAAATTTCCCAAACGAAAAAAGAGGGCCCCAAAAAAGGCTCATGAGGGGGACAAGAACAGGGAAGAATGGGGGCCAGATCATCGATGTCTGCGGGACCAGACCGACACTTAAAAAAGAAAAAGAATAAAAAACTTTTGAATTGAAATTAAAGAGATTTTTTTGCATCTTTTTACCTTTGTACAACATTTTTTTGCAACTTTTTTACATTTTGTAAAAGCCTGCAGGGCTTTTGACTCTGTTGCTGTGATTGACCATTACTGCACGTGAGTAATTTTTCTGTGAAAAAACATTGCTTGCTTTGGTCGGGGTTTGGCTGAGTCCCTATTTCGTGTACGCCGCTCGAGCAAATTTTTGGGAACACGAGATCTATCATGACTTGGCCCTCCCCACAGGCTTTGCTAAAGGAATCTACAGGGCCCTGCTCTGGCTATGGTTTTTGGGTACGCTCCCCCAGTCAGGCTACCCTGTCTTGTACCGGGGGCAGCATTTTTGGACCAGGTCCTTTTGGGGGACCCCTTTCCCACTTTTGCCATCACATTCCGTCTTTTTTCCCTGTTTTTCTCTTTGTCTATTATTTTTCCATTCGTTGACCAGGACCCTGTCTTTGGTCTTGAGAATAGGGGAAAAGCCCCGTCAACCAACCACTTCTGTTTACCCAAAACCCGGCAAATTTTGGTCCCATTTGGCTTTGCCTCACAGACCCAAAAATTGCCCGGTTTTTTGGGTAAACAGTAAACACTTTTCCTTGACTCGGCTTTTTTCCCCACTCTTGAAAAATAAAAAATGTTTTAACTTGCTTTTTTACTCTGCCCCGGCTCCATAAGCTAGTGCACTTTTTTCCAGATGCTTTAAAGAACATGGGCAGAGGAGATGATTTCCCGGGATTCACAACCTTTGAAAGCCGACACACGCATTGCAAAAACACTTATAAATTCATAATGGACAGTGACAGCACAATGTTATATATAACATTAATAGAACACAGTGTGTGTGTGTGGAATTTCACAGTACAGCAAATCTTAACCCATTTCATTGTGAACTTATCGAAACGAAAATATAAATAGAAAAAAATACGGGGACACTACTGGGACTGAACTCGAACCAACAACCAAACACCAATTTGTCTTGGCCAAGACGACAAACTGCTAGCAAGTTTGGTACCCCGGAGGCGAAGACTTTCTAAAATATTAACTATATAGCTTTCAGCTTAGTGTGGTGCAATAACCAGCCCGCTTCCTGATTGGCTGAATGACTCTCGCCTATTGCACACACAGCCACACAGCCAGATGATTCATACAATGTAGTATGCTGCGTCTGTGTTGTAAACAGCCTGCACTGTTAAAAAAAATAAGCTATTGGGTTTTACACTACACAGTATTTAGTCGGCTGGTCTGTTTTGAGTATTAGTTTACTATGCTTTGAGCTTCTCAGTTTTAGTTTTATTCTTTCTCTTTCTTCTTCGTCTGTTAATAAAAATCATTCTCCCAAGGCAAGTATTTACCATCTCTGTCTTTCATGTGAAAAATTTACAACGATTTGATTTGTTCATGGTAATCTTTTAATATGCATTATATTTTTGTGTTCAGCAACCAAAAGATATCTGTGCATGTCTCCCACTGAAAGAATAGCTTAGACAAACTATTCCTTTTCTTAACATCTCCACGCCTTGCTGAGCAGTCGTCTATTAAGAAAAGGGTTTGCTATTTTCAAACACCCTGTTAATTAGTATTTTAAACACTCGCTTAGCCTGTCAGAGGGATTAACTATAATTATATTCTCATTTGTCAAATAATTTTTCTCTCTCTGTATGTTTTATGTTGTGTAGTGTTGGACAGAATATAACAATGATCTCGAAATGATTTTTGTACACTGTTTGTAATAAACTAAAAACAAATACGTCTTGCCACAGCGTCTGCCCGCATATTAGAAGCAGTGTGCTTTTTGGTAGAAAAAACTTAGCTGGTCCATTTAGTAAACATAATTCTTTTAGTCTGTTTCCTTCTATGTTGGAGCTGTGCATCATCACTACAAAATAGATATATTTTTATGGGCTCATCATTTTTCTTGCTCTTTCTCTATTTGTATAGTTATTTCCTTCTGAGCCGTTTATTCATGCGTCTTCCTGAACCATGCAGCTTATCATCATCTGTTGATATTAAGTCAACCACAAGATATTTAGATGTTAGGGTATTCATGAAGCCTAACATCATGTAGTGTAAAGATTTGCTTGTAAACGACCAGTAAGTGGTATCATTGTGTTGACCAGAACCAAAGTATTTTCTTACCTCTCAAAGTGTTGATGTGGTAATAGCCTGAGGTGTAGACTTCATTTGGCTGCCCCTCTATAGTATGATAAATGTTTAATACGGGGATTAATAAACCTCTCACTTGATATGGAAAAAAGGGTTGGCTGGTTCTTCCAAAACAGCATTTAATATTCCTTTTAACGATTTGCCAGAGTGTTCAGATTTTATGTTCCACACAGTATTGCTTTACTCTTCATTAATGTGCTATGGTTTTTTTTATCTGTTTTTTTTTTTCTCGAGCACTCTTTCATAATAGATAGCAAGCCTTGACTGATATGGCTGTGCAATCTCAAGCAGCAAGCTTTGGGTGGATTGACAAATTCAGACTCTAAGATATACTAGATATTTTGTACTTTGTGATCAGCGTCAGTGGATGTTATAAACACGAAGCATGTCATTAATGGTCAGCTCACTACGACAGTCTGTCTTGAGTGCGCCCTGATAGTAAGGCATGTGAGAGTGAGCAGTTCAAAGTCAAGAGAAATACAAAACTGTGACTATAGGCTCTTGCTTTGCTGCTTCTTTTTTCTGTTTCCCTTATCAGCAGAACCTTACTCTGTGTTTTAGTCCCTCATCATCCTGTATGCCGTGATAAATAAGATCATCTCTTTTTTCTTTTGTCATCCATAAATCAGTATAGGATCACGAAATATGTCTGCGTTGTTTAATGACAGCACTTCTCTGCCTTCTAGCTTGCTCTAATCTTTTTTATAATACCCCACATAAGTTTGCTACAACTTTCTGTTTGATCATTTCAAAACTCTAATTAAATCTGAAAAGCAAGCATAGTTGTGCCTCGGAACAATGACGTCATATTTTCCTAAATTAGGAAAACATAAAACAGTCAGAATCTGATTTTCATCAATAGTGGAGGGGTTGTTGTAATAACGATTGTCTGTCTGTTTCCTTTAAATGCCTAAGGGATCTTTTAAATGCTGTATGGATCAAGGATTGCTCCAAATGTTGTTGCGCCATTTGTTTCTAGTAGTTGCAAAATAAAAAACAATAATAGATTAAGGGAAGACTATGATATAGATATGGATGATGTGTTTACGCCAGCGATGATGGGTGATGCGGCAACATTCTGTAGCCCCCTTGCTTTCGTCAGAAGAGAATTATTAGAAAGCAGGGTTTAAGATTTTCACCACAAGTTTGGGACAACCAAACGCCAGATGTACTAGATCATACTGACTATGATATGGACAACAAAGACAATCTGTTGCTATACTGACTCAGGACAAAGGTTTTGATTACAAGAAAAAATAACCCTCTCAGTTTTTAGCAAAAAAATACACTCTTTTTTATTTAAGCAGAGACTAAGTGTTGCTATGCGAGAAAACTGGTATTAGTGATGCACTAACTACTACCTACTAACAGACTGGCCTACGCAAGCTGTTGCACAACTACAAAATGCTGAACAAAACATACCAAAAACATTAAAGTCTTACCATTAATGACTGCACAGTCAGCCAAACACAACAACTGAAATATTCTAGAGTTGGAATCTAGCTTCACACAAGCAGAGAAGACACAGCACTGAAAAACAATAAAATGATCAAACCCTACCCATGCAGAAATAATGGGCTCAATCAAGCATACAGGAGTATTAAGAGGCGAACTGATAAATAATTTAGCAAAGTAGGTGATTTAGGATACAATTGACTAGAAAAGAAGAAGAGCAGAAGCAGACGATGCAAATCTTGGACAGGAAGTAAAGAAAGAATCACACAGCGTCTAATAAATCTGCAAGATGATCGCCAAGCAAGATTAGAGGTCTTAAACAATAACAGACAACTACAATATCAGGTTAGCAGAATAAAAGAAACAATCCACCGCATTCTTTATGAAAACACAACATTAGCCAAAAGAATCCGCACACTGTTTCGCAAGCAAGGCATAACACTTGTCAGTATAATTACAGCTTTGGGTTTGCTATAAGCACACTTGTGTATGCCCTGACAGGAAGCACACCACCACCACCACCACAGGCACAGGATGGGTTAAGAAACAACTCGGCCACTTGGCAGACCTATTAAAAAAATTAGCCTACAAAGTTGGCAATGCACTTCCTGGTATAATTGGCTCAGTGATTAGCTGGCTGCTATCAACTGCAGGAAAAGTTGTAGGGTTTATGGCAGAGCATTTGTGGGCGTTACTGGTTTTAGTTGTTGGTTTTCTTCTTTCTAAAATAAAGATAAGCAAGGCCACTTAAAACAAGTATGCTTGTTAAAGCAGTTATTTCATCATAGTGACTGTCTCTTACAAGGGGAATATCTTTTTTTCTTTGCTCTGAGGTGGTGGTAGTAGTTCTTTCCCTTGTTGTTGCTTCTGTTGTTGTTGCTACTACACTTTTTGCTTCTGGTGCTACTGATACTACTGCTGCTGGTGTATTGTTTACACTTTCATTTTTTCCAAGCTGCACATCATCTCCAGCTATAATAATATTGTTGTTGTAGTTTGTAATTGTTCCTATTTGTAACTGATGTTGGATGGCAGCATATATTAAACATGTCCTATAGCAAAGTCTACCTTAGACCTGCATAGTGAAGAACATCTTGTAATCTTGTGCTTGATGGTAGGTAACAGCTGAGTTAATACATGTCTTCAAGATTTGCTAGAAACTGCTTCTGTGCATCACAAACCCGTGCCACCAATAATAATTGATCTTGTCTGTGCCTCTGCACCAAGCAAGCACCACACATAGCCGAACAGAGTCATTAATCCTCTCTAATCCTGGTCTTGGTTAACCTTCACTCTATCAGATAAAAGTCGTCCATCAATACATGTGCATTTGCTCTATTGAAAAGCAAGAACAACCTCTTGCTCCACGTGAGAAAGATGTATTTGGAGGCCCACCAGTCATAGTTATACCTCTGTGCACACCCAAATTACAGAGTCCCCATGCCATGATTTTTGGTCCTGTGTTTGTCTGAATACAGTCTTTGAATCAAATTGAATCAGTGCACAGCCTCTCATACGCCTTATGGTTAATCCCCCTTCCCCCCCCCCCCCCCCCCCCCCCCCCAATCCCCCCTTCTATTAAAACGGGATTAAAATTAATTATCAGTGGGCAGTGGGACCTGCAGCTCAGATAAAACACACGCCTGAAATGATAGTACACATGAAACCTGTTACACAGACTTTACTAACTGGTTTGGTTGGATCATGTGGTCAGCATATGACACACCACAGCCTGTAGTTGCACAAGTGGATAGAAAAGTTTAAGTGGTTTTGATAGAAATGTATAGGATTAGGACAAATACCATGCTTTAGCAGTGGCTCTTCCTTTAATGGGTGGGTTTAAGTATGATTTCAGTGGGTTGGGAACTTTTACTTTGAAAAAAAAAAAAAGGGAAAAAAGATCAATGTTCTCTGTCACAGCAACTTATTGCTATTAAAGGTATTAGTCTTTGGGTTATAGTGAGGTCCAGATTCCGTATTTTGCTCTATATTTATTATACATTATTATTCTATAGTGATTAAAATGTTTATAACACTAACAAACATACAGTAAGGTGTACCTGTTAAAACTAACCATTCCTATGACAAACCGCTGTCAACATAAAACAGTTGCTTTGCATGAGGTCTTCTACTACAGTATCATGGACAAACATTGACTGCAGCAAACAAAAGGGATTAAAAATTGATAATGGACTCCGATTTTTTTTTTCGTTTCCAATAATTTACTGTGGATTGAGGTTATTACGACTTTGCAATGGAAAAAGAGCTCTTTCGCCCCAGCTGGTATCTCAGCAAAACCTCAACAAAGCTAGTCTAGAGTAACTCTTCAGACTTCTTCAAGTATACGTAGTCACAAGTTTGCAGAAATTGCTTGTTTGACAATAGACCATTTTAGAGATGATTGAGAAGTTCCCCTTTGGTGATGCTTTTGATGATGAGGTTGTAAGGAAATAACCAGATGTTGGTGAAAGACCTTAACATGCAGTAAACTCTTTGCTTTTTGTACACTGTCTCAGTAAACACAAAAACAAAACCAAAGTGGGTGACGAAGGCTTCTTCCTCTATCAGTCCCTTCTGATCTACTGGAATCCTTCACACCAGCAGAGCAATGTTCTGTGAACGCAGCACAATAGCATTTACTTACTCGTCAATTTCAAGAGCTAAGAAGAAGGCTTCCATGAAACACTCTGTTAACATATCAAAAGACGCAGCACAAAGAACAGTTTGACTGTAAATAATTTACATATTACATTAGAAATAAATAATATCAAATACTAATATACATACATAACCATGTCACGCAGTCCCGTAATAGAGCACCTTGAAAAACATGCCCAACTATTGAGCTTAATGATCTTGGTGATGTACAAGAGTTGAGAAGGATGGGGAAATTGGTGAAGTTGATGCTTTGAGTTACACAAATGATGAGATATACAGCGACAGCAATACAAGAAGACTAGAAACCTCGGTTTCCTAAAAACTTGAAAGTTGCGTATTTGAATGCTGAAACATTAGCAGATGTTTTATTTACCAAAGTAACATATAAAGCTAATAAATGGCATTCAAACCAAGCATTGACTGGCAGATCAAGTTTGTGTTTATTAGTCCCATCACACTCTCTATGCGCCCGACAGATCTTTCCGTTAAAGCCATAAAATGCTGGACCAGTAAACATAGCACTAGCATATCAATCAGCAGCAGAAATGAAGTAGAGATAATAGCCCATTACAGAATAAGGACGTGACTTGCTTCATAGAAAAGATCTGAGTGACTAAACCATCAACCACATTGCTACGATTCCTTCCATTACTTTCTCTGGTGATCTGTAACATTGGTGTTTGTTCGGGTTGAAGAGGGAAAAAACAGAGCTACTTTCTTGTGCATGGATGGGATTACTATTAACTGGAAACGACCTCGACGTTGATGCCCTCAGATTTGCTATTGCTATTCGGAACTGCGGAGGTGAGAATGGACATTGAAGGGAAACATTTCAGTAATAAAGTCAACTTGCTCTAGACCCACACACGTGACACAAATTTGCATCCCTCAATCTACACCACATTGACCTCGTTTGCAGTTATTACACAGATGTTGTACTGTCCGACAATCATTTACAAGACTTAATGAATGAATACCAATAAAAATTACGCACGTTTTTTTTTAAACAGTATAAGAAGAAGATGACGACTGCTAAATATCCTAAAGTTCCTAGTGCACCAGATCCTGAAACTCTTAATGTTGATGCTAATGCCTTTCGTTTGACAAACATTACACAGATGCAGCATGACATTGAGAAAAGTATACAAAATGCAGGCGTAGGTACAGATCAGCATTTACTGTGTTGAGCTCTATTACTACAGGTACAGCAACAGCTGCAGCAGGAACAGGCATTGCTCTCTTGGCTACTGGAATTGGAGCTCCTGCATCAATTGCATTGGGCTCTGTTTCAATAACAGCAGGAGCCTGTTCATTTGTCACATCAGTCTTTTCGAAGAAGGTTGTGTGTAAACTAGAAAAACATGATGTTGTGGTTGCCTTGACATTAGCCAAGCTAAGCTCATTTAGACTCATTATTAGGAAAGCTCTAACAGATTCCACAATATCAGAAGAGGAGATCAAGCGTCTTCAGGTTGACTATGTAGACTAGAAGTGTCAAAAGTTCGCCTCCAGAACAAACAACACCAAAAGCTATGCCTGTGGGACATTGACTCAATAAAAAGGAATATATTAAAAAAAGGGTATCTGCTTGCCAAGACAGTGTGCTTTACACGTTCAGTGAGTACTCTATTAAGGAGGCTAAGAATTACTGCAGTAGATTCATGCCTTATACCGTAGCAAACAAAAAAAACAAGAAGCAATTAAATGAATAATTTTTTTCTTAACTATATGAGTTAGAGATTTAGTTGAGGCTTTGTATGGACAAAGTGTTTCAGACAATAGAGCTAATGTTTCACAAGCACAAAACGTGGGTTACAAAAGCATTCAAGATGCCAATTCGCACAAATAACCAGAACCTAAACATAGATCCACAGTAAAGGTGCAGTGGTTGCTGAAATTCTATACAAACACAGCAAATAAAGATGAAGAATTAAATGCTTCATGTGTCAACAACACAACAAGCACTGAACTCGTTGAAGAAGCTCAACACAACATGGGCAGATGAGTGATGCGCACTTCGAACATTCTGCAGGGAAACAGCATAGAATGAGGGGATCAGGATGGAAGTTGGTAAGGTTCTTCGCATAGAACTAAAGCAAAGAAAGTTTCATCCCATTGTTGGTAGAAGTTACTGTCCTTACCCCCTGATGTTGTAGCAAAACGTGCTGTGCTGAACATTCAGAACAAAGATGATAAGTGTTTTATGTGGTGTGTGCTGGCTAAACTGTTTCATGTGGCAAAGAATGGAGAGAGAGTTTCAAACTATCATGAACATCGTGACAAGCTTGACTTTACCGGCATTGATTTTCCTGTGGCTGTTAGGAGTATTGACAAGTTTGAGGAACTGAACCCAACCATCAGTGTAAATGTGTACACCTGGGAAGATGCGGCCCCCTATGAACCCAGCGGGTTAAGACCACTTAGGATCTCAAAAAGGTCTCCCACAATAGCTAATCCTGATAAGAACCATGTAGACCTCTTGTTAGTGAGTAATGAAACCAGTTATCATTATACACTTATTAGAACAATGAGTAGACTTATTGCACAGACAACAAAACATCAGCACAAACAAGAGTTTTGCAGACGATGCTTGGTTCGTTTACCATCTTTACTGGCAGCAGACAAACATAGAAAACATTGTAAGAGTGGTGACCGTAAGCAATCACTGAACTTGTGGACACCAAGGCCTTGAAGCAAGGCTTACTTCAAGATGTAAAAAAAAGCTACCAAAAGAGTCATGATGTAGGTATGCTGACTTTGAGTCTATCATTGTGGCCATATGAAGGACCAGCACCGAACAAATGCCTAAAACTGTCTTTTCAGTATTCATCAAGTCTGTTCATGTGCTTATGTTTTTGGTATAGATTAGGGATGGTGCACACTCAGAGTCAGTTTTGTTATAGAGGACCAGAGGGGCTAAGCTTTTTTCTTGAACACATGGGAAAGCGAAATCATAACCACACTCTCAAACTGCTAAACTACAAGAGATCATTATGACTGATAAAGACCAGGAATATTATGCTTCTGCCACACATTGTGGATTTGTGGTATTTTTATCACTGCAGGGGGCAGACAAATCACACAGTCAGAGATCATGACCATCAGTGGTATGTTTCGTGGAGCAGCACATAGTAAGTGTAATCTACAACTAAAGTAGATCCAAAAATGGAAGCTGCCAGTCTTTTTCCACATCTAAGAGGTTACGGACCGCACCTAATTATGCAGGCAGTAACTGATGAGTATAAGGCCCTACTGACATTGCTCAGTCATCAGAGAAGTACTGACTTTACACTAAATAGCTTTTCCTTCTTTGATTCTGCACAACATCTGATGGATCTCTAGAGTCCTTGTCTATGTCACTGAGTACTTTGATCAATTACCAGAAAAATACTTCGACACAAAAGGTGCCAGAAAAAGGCGTCTATCCCTTATGAGTACATGGACTCATGGGAAAGCTTTGATGAAGAAGAGCTGCCGCCAAAAGAAGCATTCTTCAGCAGACTGTGCGGTAAAGGAATCAGTTGATGATGACTATCAGCATGCTCAGTGGGCATGGCAAAAGATGCAGTGTCGGACGATGGCGATTACATGATCAGTATCTACTTGCTTGATGCATGATTTGCTTGCTGAGTCTTTGAGATCTACAGAAAGACTGGAATGAAACATTATGGGACTAGATCCCATCACCCCATAAACTAATAAAAAATAATTTTCACAGCACCAGGGAATGTCTTGGGTTTCTTTCTTGAGTTTACTGGGTGCAGATTGATTTGTTGTCTGACATGCCAAAAAATTTGACTCCAAATGATTGAGGATGCGTCTGCGTCGGTGATCAGTATTGCATCGCACAATTTACTGTAAGGTCAACAACAAATATTAAAGACTATGAATCTAGCAAAGCTTCTAACTACTCATTGTACTTGGACGCAAACATCTGTATGGATGGGCGATTGTGTCAGTCATACCATAAGAAACTTTTAGTTGTTTAATGGTCCTTTTGCTGGGATGAGACTCTAAAAGCGTTGTCACAAATGTCTCCTGATAAGCAATGGGTTGCTTCTTAGAGTAGATTTAGTCTATCCCCTATGAACTACATGATGCGCACATTGACTACCCAATGTGCTGAAAGGCTCAAAACATCTCCCAAAAGAAAACACCCACAGCTTGTACAAAACTTAAAATGACAAGAGCAAGTAATGTTTTGTCACTTACAGGACTGCTACAGTTCTACCCTAAGGCATGGGTTAATTCTTACTGCTGTTCATCGTTTCAATGTGTTTGCCAAAGCAGTTCATGAAACCATACATCATGAAGAAACACTGATCTGAGGAACGAAGGGCAACCAATGCATCAGAAAAAGGATTACTTCAAGCTCATGAAACAACAGCAGCTTTGGTAAAACAATGGAGAACCCACACAAAAGAAAGATGTTAGATAGTCCACAAAAGAAAACGAAGCCATAAAGCTAACATCAAAGCCAAGATATCAAGACTACAGACAATTCCATGGACAGTTCTGTTATGGCATTCATGATGAAGAAGTTGCAGGTTTAAACTAGGACAAACCAGTATTCATGGGTTTAGTGCTGCTGGGAGCTGTCAAAGCTGTTGATGCTGGAGTTCTTGTAATTGATTACTTTCAAGCCTAAACATCCTGCTGTAAGGGTCTTGGACACAGACACAGACTCTTTCATCTAGACATACCCACAGGAAGATATATAACAAGACCTTGTAGAGGACGTAGCGCTGGATCAGAGTCATGGTTATGACACCAGTGATTATCCAAAAAGACAGTCCCTTGCATTCATCAGTAATCAAAATAAAGTAATTGGTAAGATGAAGGATAGATGAAACGGCACTATTCAAAGAATTGTGGGACTAAGGGCTAAGATGTACAGGTTGCAAGCCAAACAGGTGTTATAAAAAAGGCAAAAGGTGTTGGCAAACAGGTGGGTCCAAAACAAGCATCAGTCATGATAACTACAAAGAGGCTCTGTTTGAAGGTAGAGTATTTCATCATGACATCCCAAAGCTCTGCTCAACCCTGCATCAAATCAACACAACTGTGGTTAGAAAAAAGACATTGATTGCGCAGGATACAAAACGAGTATATTCTTCACCAGAGCACTCATACGCACTTGGTCACTGGAAAACAAAGTAATTAATTAATTAATTAATTTTTTTCCACATTTATAGAGAAGTTAAAAAGTCTGATTGAGGCTCACAATGGATTGCTTATTCTTTATCAAATACTATGGAAGTGGTACAATACCTCGTCTCTGCTTTTATAGCCGTGACATAATAGACGACTTTGGTGAGCAAGTAGAAATAAAACTTGATTATGGCACAAAAGAAGAGGTGCTAAATAATATTCTAGGAGTTGTTAGTATGATGAGAGAGTGTCCAACCCACTTCAGTGTTATCAAACATGTTCCCATAAATTTGTGTAAAAAAAACCATTGAAAAACAATGCTGTCACTTACTTCTGATGAAATAAGTGGCCTACGTTACTAAAGCGGGACAGTATTAGGTGGCACTAGCTGCAGTTCCTCTCTAACAAAAGCCCGCTCAAAAATTTTCATAAACTTTAAAAGTTTATCAATCAAAATTATTAAAACAGTTGTTATAAAAAAGTAATCGGAAATTTTTAAATGGTGTTTTGGGCAACGAAGGACACCAAAGTGCGGATATAAAGAAACATTATGTTGTTTCTTTTACTTTAAAAGATGGTTATGACCTTGTGGTAATTGGTGAAAGGCTTATTCCCCAAAAAGAAAAGCCCCATAAATAAAAGGGACCAAAAAAAAAAGGGGGGAAAAAAGGGACCCCCAAAAAAAGAGAACCCCCTGAAGAAAAAATAAATCCGTTTTCACCGTACCCTTTTTTGGGGAATTAAGATCAGGTTTATTTTTTAATTTTGAGCTGTCAAACTTGATCTATCTTGAATGATTACTTCAAATTTTAAACTCCTTATTCTTTCATACAATAGAATTTTATCAAATACCACTGGATAATTACAAGACCTTGAGAATGGTGACGATCATGTTACACCTGATATCCAAAGAAGTCCTTGCATTATTAGTTTAAATAAAAGATTTAAATAGGTATCATATCAAGAATGTTGAAAGGGAAGTGTAATTCAAACAAAAGTTTCAAAACAAAGTTTTCTGGAAAAAATGGTAAAACCAACTTTGAAACTAAAGAGCCCCTTTTAAAAGAGGTATTTTCAAAAACCAAGCCTTTTGGCCACTCCCAACCACATCTGGTTTAAAAAAAAATGCCAAAAAAAGAAATTCACAAGCCTACACCTTGAAAGAATAATAATTTATTACATAAATCCACTTAATTAAAAATGATTACACAATGAATTTTTTTATTAAATACAGGAATTACAACACGTTAATGACTAATAGCACTTGCATACCTTTTCAACTATTATATTGACTCCCGGTTGTAATTCTAGTTGTATAGTTTTCCCCCCGATTTGGGGTATCAAGGGGAGAAATGGAAAAAGATTGGAGAATAGTATTCTTGAGAAAAAGGGACTTCCGACAGTATTAGTCGCCACTGCATCCCCTCAAACCCATTTGGAAAAGAAATGAAAATAAAATCCATCTCCAATTTTTATTTCAAATCATTGCTAGAGGATTTTGTTTTATTGTTTAACTTTTTTAAAAGGAAATAATATATAGTTTAAAGGAATAATGGTTGTATAGAAGGTTTGTTGGGCTGGTATTTGTGGTGAGTCAAGTTTTAACCTATCTTTATTAAACATAGTTAATCTTCAAAGCACACACAAACCCCCGCGATCATCCTGGTCATAACTCTTTTGGTACATTCAACTCTTTCAGGGGAAAAAAAGGGGCGCCCAAACCCCCCCCGGGGCCCCTTTTCCCCCCAGAAAATTTTTCAAAAAATGTTTTTTAATTATAAAGAAAAATTTTTTTTTTTTTTTTTTTTTTTTTTTTTTCCCCCCCCCCCCCCCCCCCTTTACAAAAAATAAATCACTCCAATTTTTATTAAGGTTTGTGGGTTTTTTTTGGGCGTTTAGTTCTGGTAATTCCGGTTTCTTAAGGATTAGGGGCTTAAAGGTTTTTTGGGGGATTGTTGCTTGATGGTCCGTTTTTTTCTTGAAGAGTCATTGCTTCAAACCAAAGGGATTCACCAGATTGGTGGGTTACTTTTTTTACAAACGTCTTTTGTACGTGTAACTTACAGGCGGTTTGGGTGCTTATATTTTATTTATTTTATAAAATTTTAAAGCCCCTTAACTTCCAACCTGATAATCTTTTTAAGGCCCAAAAATTTCTCAAACACCCCGGGGGCACCAAACCCAAACTTTTCCAAACACCACTACAAAAAAACCCCCTTTTTTATTTATTATTAATGTCTTTGTTAACATTTGGGGTTTTTAAAAAAGGTTATTTCCCTTTGGTTTTTTTCCTTTGTGTTTAGCCCCCCTTTCTTCGCTTATCTCTCTGCAGTTTTTAACCGTCTTATCCTTGGTTTGTAATCTAAAGTTGCTCAGTCTAAAATTTATTAAAAAGTTTTGTACCCTTTTTAGAATTTTGTATGCCCAAAATAAAAATGCCGGGTTTCATGGTTTTTCCAAATGGTAGTATGTAATTTGTTTTACAAGGTTTTTTCCCCCAATAAAATTTTTCAGTGTTTTTAAATTTTAAAATTATGATTTTTTTTTTTTTTTTTTTTTTTTTTTTTTTTTTTTTTTTTTTTTTTTTTTTTTTTTTTTTTTTTTTTTTTTTTTTTTTTTTTTTTTTTTTTTTTTTTTTTCTGCGTTCCATGTCTTGCCCCGGATTGCTTGTGTCTATCTCTACTAGCTGAACTGTTTCCTAGCTTTTCATATAATAAGGAAACCCGTTTATTGTTTCTATGCGTTGTGTGTTTTTTCTTGTTCGATTATATCTGTCTAACTGTTTCTGCCATGTTAGACTCTCCCTTTCTCTGCTTGCTTGCTCAAGTCTTTTGATCTTTTTCTTAGTTTTGGGGATTGGGGGTTTTTCAATATTCTTTTTCGCTTTCTGCATTTTTGGGGTTTTGTGGAAATTTTATAAAAGCTCTGAAATTTTTTTTATTTAAAGGGGCCCTTTTTTTATTCTTAATTTCCTCTAAATAATTTTTAAAAAATTTTTTTGCCACGTAATACTTAAAACCCCTTTTTCCTTTGTTTTATGTTATTTAGACCCTCTTACAAAAGTTTTCCAAATGATTTTTTAAACCCCTCCTTTAAAATTTTTTCCAAAACCGGGTTATTTTTATCTTAATATAAATTTATAAACCCAAAACTGTGTCGTGAGTTATTGTTTATTTTTATTTATTAATATACAAATACAATATATTCCTTAAAGTCTCTTTTTACCTAATCTTTCTAATTTTTTTACTATATTTTTTTTTTTTTTTCTCTTGTTTTAGGCATCGAATTTTGGTAAAGTTTTTTTTTTTTTTAAATTTTTCGTTAAAAAAATTTTAAATTATTTTGAAATTCTGATTTGATTAAGGATGCTTTGGTTTTTTTTTTTAAATATTTATATGAGTAAATTTTCTTTTCCTGATTTTTAAAATTTGGTTTGATTTAATTTAGTATGGTTTCTTTAAAATTTTGTCTTTAATGGTCATTGTCCGTTAAATAGGTTTTTAAAATTTTTAATACATTAATCAAATGTAATCAAAGTTATTTAGTTTTTTTCTTTTTTTCTTGAATCTGTTTTTCCCGTTGAATTGCCTTCTGCTAGTTTTTCTCCTTTTTTCTTTTGGGTTCACTTCACTAGTTGATTGTGTATTTGAAAGGGAGATTTTGAGTTCATATGGCATATTTGTGTTTTACTTTATTTTATTTCAATTTGGGAGGGAAAAGCTTAAGGCATTACTTTGTTACAGCCGAATTTTAAAAGGTCGGGAAAAGGGAGGGGAGGTTTAATCGGGAGTTGCCAAAGGCCCTTACTGCTACCCGTATGTGGGGGAGAATCTTTTTTTCCATTATTGTTTTTGGTTGGGTTTTTCGTTTCCCTTGCTTGGTGTTTGTTGTTGGTGTTTAAAAATTTTTTTTTTTTTTAGCTGGTTTACTTCCTTTCTTTTTTGCTCTTTTTCTTTTTTTGTTCTAAAATTGTTTTCTTTATTTTTTTATTTATTTTCTCTTTTTTTTTGTTATTTTTTTTTTTTTTTGTGTTTGGTTTTTTTGTTTTTTTTTTTTTTTTTTTAGTTTTTTATATTTTTGTACTTTATTGCGTTTTTTTTTTGTTTTAATTTCTCTTTTTTCATTAAAAATTTTCCTTATTTGAAGAATTTAGATTTTTTGCCATGGTCTTTGGGACTAGTGTGTAGATCGAAATTAGGAAATGTTACTTCTTAAACTTTTGTTTTTTAGGGTTTTTCTTCCAAATTTTTTGGTACGTTTTTATAATTTTTCTTTTAGTTTACATTATTAACTGGTTTAGTTATCAATTTTATATCACCTCTTATTTTCTAAAAGCACATACAAAACAACTCTTAAAAGTTACGAAATTTTCATTTGGGTTTTTTGTATTTTGCATTTTTGTGGGAAATGTTTGGGTTATTTTAATGTTAGGGTTTTTTCTTTGTAATGTTGTGATTAAATGTTATTCGTGATGTATAGGTTATTAAACGGTTTTGTCAGTTGTGACTTTTCTGTTGGGATGTTTTAAAATTTCCCTTTTATCCACCCCCCTTTCTTGTTAGTAGTCTCCTTTCCCCTTCCCTCTTCACTTTTCGGTGATCAATTTGTTTTATGTAGGTACTGGCTGAATTAGAAAGCCGGGTTAAATAAGTTGTGACATAGAAAAATTGGCAAGTTAAAATAAGCCATTTTTTGGGCAACCAAAATTTGGGAATGGGTTTTGTTTGGTTCTACCAAAAAAAGAGGGGTTTAAAATAAATGAGTTTTGGGGGGGGTGTTAGGGGATCTAGATCACGTTGGGGGGGTTTTAAGCCAGCTTCGAAAAGGTAGGGAATTTAACCCGGTGAAGAGGAAAATGAAAATGACCAAAAGGATTAAAAAAAACCGGGGAGTGTTATAATAACTATAAAGAATTAAATAAATTAAAAGTTTCTTTTATCTGCTCAAACACCTCAACCCCTTGTGGAAAAGAGGTTAAACATTGCTCTCCTTGGGAAAAATTTCTCCTTGAAGGGAACAATTAAATTCTATTACTTTTAACCCTTTTTTTCTTTAGTTCTAAATGGAATTCCTATTAAGTTTGGATTCTTACAATAATAACTGAGAATTCATTTGCCTAGCTCCGAAAATTTTTTATAATAAGTGCTTTCTTCCTCTATGATTTTTTTATTAGCTACATCTGCCAGGTTCCGGGGATCCTACCACCCTTTGCATTCCCTTTTTAGGAAAGGGGAATTATTTTCCTAAGGGTGGTTGGAATTAGTTAAGAAATTGATGTTGTGGAAAGGGGAACGGAAAAGTTTAAAATCAGGAAAATTTGATTCAGAGATTGTCGTCGTTTATCAATTTACTGTAAAATCGAAAGAGAGTGGTAACATTTAAAAACAGCGGATAGGATTGGCCTAAAAAAGATCGTGCAAAGTACCCAAAGTGGGTAGTCCTTCGAAAAAAGGGGGAGGGAAAATGGATGGAAATGAAAAAAACCTTCTTTAGGTATTTACTTCTAATAATTGTAATTAAAGTTCAGGTTGGTAGCCCCCAAAACCCCTCTAATCCCTTTGGAAGGGTTAAGGGGCCCTGAAATATAACTTTTTTTTGGAACTAAGATTTACTTGCAATTTAAAGCGTTTTGTTAAGCTGTTTTTTCTATAAAATTTTGATCTTGTCTTGCAAGATCACTGTGTTACCAACCCCAAATTTTGGGGTGTCGGTGTTTGACCTACCACATATTCCCCTTTTTTTCCTTTCCATGTTCCCTTGCATTTATTTATCACCTTGTCCTGGTCTATGTGAAATATTACAATTATTCATTTTTAGGGAAAAGTGGTAAGTTACCATATCAAATCAAGAATGAATATTCAGAAGGCTGAAAAAATTAATCTAAACTAAAAATGAAAGACTTTGAAAGGAAAATTCCAGAGCAATGTTAAAGGGTTAATGAAGCCTTTCTTTTAAAAGGGGTGTATGATAACTGAAAAAATACTGTGTATTGGGGGTCAATATTCTTAACAGAAGTTTTCTCGAAAAAAGGAGTTGGGTTTTAATTATTAGCTTTTTATGGAAAATACGGGCTTTTTAATAGTAACAAGTTTGGATTTCTAAAAATATTTTTCCCCATTTCTTTTTGCTGGAAAAAAATCATTTTCGAGGTCTTTAAGATTTGGGGGAGTTGTTTCTAAACTTGGCTTAGTGGCAAAACTCTAGGGTTGGTTGGGTTCGTGATGAATTCCCGGTCTACCACCTCTTGCCTTGAAACCCAAAAGTTGGAAAGTGTCTCATGCTAGAAAGGACCCAGGGAGAAAAGTAAGAGAGAATGACCCGTAAACTATGGGTCTAGAACAGGGGCCCCAAAAACATCTTCATATGAACTTAAAAATTTATATTAATAAAGGGCATATGCATTCATAAAAGGTATTAATAAATTGTTTAAAAACTTTGTTAAATTTCAATCTAACATCCCACAACAACACACACACCACTTAACACACACGACAAACAATCACGCGCTTAAACACAACACACTACAAATCATGGAAAGGTAAAAGGGGTTTATGAAGGGTATACCCCTTGCGGTTTAAAAACCCGGGGCGAAAATAAAAAGGTGCAAAAAAAACCCCCTAAATACTTTGACGAAAATTTTTTAAATCTTTTTAAATTTTCAAAAAGCCAATGAAAAGGATACGGGAAAATTAATTAACGTAAACAAGGCAGTTTTTGAAAAAAACCCTTTCCACTCAAAGATGGAAAAAAATCCTGTCGTGTCTTAAAAGGGGGGTCCAAAATTCCCTCGCAAACTAGACCTGGTATTTTAAGGGGAAACCGGGGGAAAAAAAAACCCCCCTTAGGAAACTCTGCCCTTTTAAACAGAGATACAGTTTCCTCACGTAAAAACCCAAACAGGCATGAACCCAAAAAAGGAAGCCCCAACGGATAGCTTTTAACTGGAAAACACAGGGAAAGGGGGCCCAAACGAAATTAAATTAAAAACTAAAAAATAACATAAATTATAAAACGGTCTCAAAAGAGGGAAAAAAATGCAATAGACTAAAAAAATTTACAAATCCTAAAGAAAAACAACATACACACTAGGGCCCTAACCATACAGAAATCCGGGCCCTCACCCCAACGGTAAAATCCAAGCCCCAAAACCGGAACCAACCGGTGAGGCCAAAAAAGGTCTAATCCAAATTTAAAAAATTTCACGGAAAATTCCCCTTTTCCTCCCAAAACATCTCCTCACAAAAATTCCCTCCCCTTTTACCCGCCCTCTCCTCAAATTCTCAAATAAGAAAAAAAATTTTCAGGAGTGTTCCCTTCCCCATTTTCTAACCTTTTTAAAATCCTTCAAATTTTTTAACCTCCATTTAAAAAAATGATTTTGGTTAGGTAACAAATTTATTTTTTTTTTAAAAATTCAAAAAGCTAAAGGGGTAAAACCCAACTCGACCCAAAATGTTTCTGAACCAATTTGGGCATTTGGATGCTTTTTTTTTTCAAAATTGGTATTTTAGGCCCCCAATGGCTCAAAAACAAACCCAACATACTTCCGCAAACAAGCCCCAAAAAAATGGAGACTTCACCCAAACCCCCATTTTTTTTAATTTAAATAAAAATTTTTGGGGGTTCCAACTTTAAAAACCCCCCCTTTAAAGGTGGTTTTATTTTTTTTGGGGGGGAAAAACAGTCTTTTTTCCTCCCTTTTTTTGGGTTTTTTTTTTAATATTCCCCCCCCCCCCCCCCCCCCCCCCCCCCCAAAAAAAAAAAAAAAAAAAAAAAAAAAAAAAAAAAAAAAAAAAATTTTTTCCCGTCATTTTTCGTTTCATTTTTCCTTTTTTTTTCCCCCCTCCTTTCCAAAAAAAATTTTTTTTTTTTTTCCCCCCCTTTTTTTTTTCCCAAAACCTTTGGTTTGGATTTGGTTGATTTTGTTTTGGGGAAAAGGATTTGTTTTCTTTTCATATGATATGTAAAACTTTTCCCCCTATTATTAAATTTTTTTAAAAAACTTATCCGGGTTTTCTGCGGCTTAAAATGTCTTGGGCCGTTTTTTTTTATCTAAACTTATTTTTGTCCCCCCAAAAGTTAAAAAAATACAGGAAAACCTTAAAACCCAAAGGCCCCAATTTCAAAAACAGGGAAAACAAAAACCCCCCCTTTTTTTTTTTTATTTGATTTTTTTTTAAATTTTTTTTTAAAAAATTTTTTAGAATTTTTTAATTTGTTTTTTTAACGGGCCCTTTTTTTTAAAGGGTGCACGACCCCCCCCCCTGTTGGGGGGGATTTTTTTTTTTTTTTTTTTTTTTTTTTTTTTTTTTTTTTTTTTTTTTAATTTTTTTTTTTTTTTTTTTTTTTTTTTTTCTTCAGACTATGTCGATGATTGGTTTATACACATTGTTGCTCAGAGTGGTAATTTTATTTTTCTCCTTCTTCCCCTTCCACCATATACCCCTATAAGTTTACTTTCCCCCTCCTTTTTTTATTATTCTGTCTCTTTTTCTTCCCTTTCTCACCATTTTGTACATTAATACTTTTCCCCACAAACTAACTTTAATAGATGTATTTAAGACCAATTCAGGCCCCAAGGGTGGCTTGAATTTTGCACCCCCAAATAAACCATGCAGTCAATAAAATCGAAGATTAAAAAAATCTCACAAACCAAGGGAAACCATTTCATATCTAGGTCTTTCAGTCAAGACTTACAGAACACATAAAAAACATGACATTTCCATTCCCGGATAAAAAAATCATTTGCAAAAGACCCCCAAAAGCCCCAAAGAAACAGTTTTTTAATCTATATTAGTGAGTCTGTAACGTTTAAAGGGTTTTTCCATCTTAACGTATAAGTAGAATCCATTGGATCGAAAATAGCTATAAAAGGTGCAGCGCCTATTATAATGGGTTCTGCTACAGAAAACCAACAAAAAAAAAAAAAATTTGGGATAGACAAGTTTGACTCCATGATGAACGTAGTCCTATTAGAATCTAGGGAAATTATCTTACTGGGTGATTTTAATATTGCCCTAGCAAAAGTAAACAACCAATGGACCCAAGTTATTAACTCATTCAATCTTACCAATTAGTAACTTCACCCACAAGAGTCACATCAAATTCTAACACAATCATTGATCACATCTATGTATCAGACCCTAAAAAAATCATGAAACTGTGTCCCTGACACAACTGTAGCAAACACTACCCAGTCTGTACCACTGGTCAAAAAAAGGAACAAAAAATTCCTAAACCTGGCCATAAACTATAACCTATCGTTTTTTGCAAAATTTAATGAGCAGCTTTTCTTACTAGAGTTAAGCATTCCATGCTCTCGGAAACATTAATATTTTCTGATCCAGACCTGGCCAAATTTAGTTCTGGATAAAAGTTTTACTGAAATTTAACAAACATGCCCCATTAAAAACCATAAGGATCAAACATGTCCGCAAACCACCTTTGGGTTTTCAAAGGAACAGAAGAAGCATGCTACTTAGAGATTTCTTAAAAGAACATAAATATTATGAGGAGGCAAAAAAATTAAGAAAAGCCATAAATCACAAAAACGGCAAGAGAAAAGGAAATATTTCCCAAAATCTACTTTCATCCAAACAAAATTCAAAGGGCTGTATGGAAGGCAATCAATCAAAAAACAAATATCAATTGTCTTCCAAATCTAACGATTTAAAGATATTTCTGCTGAAAACAAAACAATCACTTCATTAATATTTTTTTTTAACATAATTAACAATGATAAATCGAAGTCCAATGATCTCAATGAACTAAAACAATTCTGCCAAAAAAGCGTATTCCCTCAAAACTCCACATACCATTCATAAACTGTTTCTGAGGTCTACATTTCCGACTCACCTCAAACAATCAAGTACGCGTGGTCTTGAAAGGGAATAGATGGCAGAATACTGAAACTCTCAGCTCCAGTTATTACAGACACTCTGACACATATCTATAACCTTTGTCTTCATAAGAACTATTTCCCCAACGCCTTCAAAACTGCTAAGGTGATTCCGATCCACAAGTCTGGAGACACTTCTGATCCCTCAAATTATAGGCCAATCTCTATTTTTATCTTACCTTTCAAAACCTTGAAAAACTATATGAATAAACACATAGTCCATCATATAGATATTAACAACTTACTTCACCCAAATCAGTCTGGATTTAGAAAAAATCACTCGTGCCATACGCATTAACTAGTCTTGTAGACAATTGGCTGTCTAACATTAATGACAATAAATTTTGTGGAGTATTATTTGTAGATTTCAAAAAAGCATTTGATACAATTGACCGAAGACTTCTCATTAAAAAGCTAGACTTATATAATCTCTCTACAAATACTCTTGAACTTCTTGCTTCTTATCTTACAAACAGGCAACAATGTGTTTCAATAGCTACGTCCACATCCACACTAAAACCCATTCATTATGGAGTACCACAGGGATCCATCTTAGGACCAATTCTCTTTCATTATACATAAATGACCTTCCTCTCCATATCAAATCTAAATGCGAACTTTTTGCTGACGACACAACCATACATACAAGCCATACTGACATTAACTCTCTTGCAAAGACATTGCAAAATAGCACTGATGATCTTGTCAAATGGACTGAACAAAATCACATGTCTATACACCCCAAAAAACAAAATGCATGCTTATCACTACCAGACAAAAGCGACAAAATCTATCTATAATTATTCTCCAATCCATATTGAAAAGGAAACAATAGAACAAGCCTCTCACCACAAAGTTCTAGGAGTAACAATTGATGAAAATCTCAGCTGGTACCATCACATATCCCATCTGTGCAAATACATGTCTCAAAGAGTATACCAACTGACTAAAATCAAACATTTTCTTGACTTTCATTCAAGAAAACTATTCTTTCAAGCTTATATACAATCCTCAATAGATTATGCTTCAACCCTGTGGGATTCTGCTAGTGCAAACACTATGAAACCATTATTAAGTCTGTATAAACGTGCTCTTAAAACTGGTTCTTCTGAAGAAGACTACCTTACTAGAAGTGGATTATACCCAGTTAATATTCTTCCCCTACACAAAAACTAAAATTTAAAAAAAGGCATCATGATGTTTTAAAATAATGACAGGAACTTTTTCCCCCCCTCCCTTAAAGACATTCCCCAAAGAATCATTCCAGAAATACCGAAAAAGCATGTTCCCCTCCCAAAAATAAGCA
>CM054150.1:59651321-59671026 GCA_028751875.1 Rapana venosa
CGGCGCCGTTTGCAAGCAGCTGACGAACACAGAAACATTTAAAGTGAGACCGAAGAACCTGAACTTGTAACACCAAGGCCAGGAAGCAAGGTTTACTTCAAGAATATAAAAAAGCTACAAAAGAGTCCCTATGTATTGTATGCTGACTTTGAGTCTATCATTGAATGAACGAACGAATGAACGAATGAACGAATGAACGAATTTTATTTGACAAAAGCTACAAGCCCATCAGTCAAAGGGGGTAATTGTAAATGACATATTAACATAGGAATGAATATGAAAAGGACATGAGTAATAATCCAAAGTCCAGATAAATGCCAACCAATATTTTCAGTTATTACGTATAGGATCCATTTCATTCATAGTCTGCTTACGTTTATCTAGAGCCTGCGTTACATATATTGCTAAAGATTTAAGCTCGGACATATTATTTGAAGATAACACCTTTTGTACAAGATTGGTGGACCTGTTGGTTAAGTTTGTCAAAAAGGCAATTTTTTGGCGAATTTCGTTATAAGTTCTACAAGCAAACAAAAAATGAAATTCGTCTTCTTTTTCTTCTCCACATGCTGGACAAGAGTTGTTGTCTGTCTCTGCTGTAATATACCATTGTTTGCAGTTCAAAAGACCACACAATCTTAGCCTAAATTTTAGTAAATTACTTCGAAGCCTTTTATTAGTTAACGATAGTTTCCCAAAGTCCAACCCCTCGTCCACGTCGTGGGAAACGGAAACAGGTCAAGCTGGCTAACGGGGCTCTGGTGAAGCTGTGACTGGCCTAGCAAGCCGACAGTGGATTTATCAACTGCTAAGAAAACTGAAAAGAGACACAAACAGACGGATACCAACGGAAAACGACCTCGCAATGGAAACGGACATCAAGATAGGAACAGTGACTAAATGGAACATGGAACATCTGCAGCCTAACAAACAAGGAACCAGAAATTGTGGAATTCATGACCAAAAGAAAGATCTCCATCATGGGCATTTCAGACACTAGGAAGAAAGGAGAAGGATTGAAAGAAATCCATTCAAACTTTGTTCTCATCTGGAGTGGAGTCAGGAAAGACCAGAGAGCAACGCATGGTGTGGGATTCATTCTACACCCAGACATAGCAAAGAATCTCATGAGTACAGAACACATATCAGAAAGACTGATTAAAATCGGTGTAAGAAAGTCCAACAAAATCGTCCACTATATCCAAGCATATGCACCATGTAAACGATTCGTACTCAGAAGAGGAGAAAGACCATTCTATCAAGAGCTCTCCGACCTCATCAACAGCACCCCTGACAAAGAGGACCTGTATGTCATGGGTGATTTCAACGGCAGAGTTGGTGAGAGAAGAAACCCGTGGACAAAACATCTTGGACCCCACAGTGACCACAGAACACCTTGCAATTACAACGGGAACCACGTGCTGGAACTATGTGCAGAGCATGATCTGATCATCACCAACACCTTTTTCCAACACCGAGCCTCCCAAATTTACACCTGGTACAAATGGAACGATCTCAACATCTTGTCTCAAATCGACTTTATACTTGCAAGATCTAGAACACGTTATGCCATCAAAGACTCAAAAGCCATCCCCAATGCCAACCTTGACTCTGACCACAGGCCTGTCATTCTAGCCACATACTCAGAAGAAGAAAATAACAACTGCTAGGAAGAACCAGCCTGAAAAGATCAACCTCCTCAAACTGGAAGAGAAAGAAGTGCAAGAACAGATTCACAGTGCTATTAAGGTGAAAACTTGACCATTGATACAACACCTCTCAACATGGAGCAAGTCTGGGACACCTTCAAGCCAGCTCTCTTGAACACCTTAAGTGAAGTTTGCGGGACAAAGAAATGTGGAGGTAAAAACAGGAAAGCTACAGCTTGGTGGAACCAAGAGTGAAGGAAGCCATCAAAGAAAAAAAGCAGCTATATAAAGCTTGGGCCAAGACCAAGACAGAAGAGGACTACACCAAGTACAGATTCGCAAGAAGACATAGTAATCGTGTTGTGAAAGCCTCCAAAGAAAAATCTTGGGCGACTTATGGAGAGAAGTTAAGTGAAATTTGCAAGAACTCCCCAAGAGAATTTTTCAAAAGTGTGAAGACGATGAGAGTAGGAGATGAGCCATTCAATCCAACAACAGTAGTGAATGATGCAAATGGAGAAGCACTGCACAAAGAAGAGGAAATTCTGAAACGATGGGAAGATTACTTTAAAGATCTTTTAAACCCATCTGGAGTACAAGCTTCCAGATCTCAATTCTCACCACTCTATAAAGACCAGTTAGAGCCCCAAATCCTTGAAGCTGAAACAAGAAAAGCAATTAAGACCAGCCCAAAGGGCAAAGCGGCAGGTGATGACGGCATAACAACTGAAGCCATCCTTGCATGCGGAGAAACGGGAGTTAAGTGGCTCACCATCATCTTCCAGAAAGCATGGGAAGAGAGGAAAGTACCAATGGACTGGCAAAACGCAATAGTGGTGCCAATTTGGAAGAAGAAGGGAAGCAAGAGAGACTGCAGCACCTACAGAGGCATTTCACTTCTCAGCCATGTAGGGAAAATGTATGCAAAGATTCTGGAACAGCGCAAAAGAGCCAAAGCAGAACACCTACTGAGCAATGCCCAGTTTGGCTTTCAGAAAGGAAGAGGGTGCACAGATGCCATTTTCGCACTCCGACAGCTGTGTGAAAGAGCCATCGAATACAACCAAGACCTGCATACAGTATTCGTTGACCAAGAAAAAGCTTTCGACCGAGTCAACAGAGACAAGCTCTGGAAGATCCTGGAGCAGTACGACGTGAAGGGGCAGTTGCTTGATAACATCAGAGCAATCTATGCCAACGTATGAGCGCAGTCCGAACAGCCAGTGGAACATCCAACTGGTTCCCGGTTACATCAGGGGTCAGGCAAGGCTGCGTATCTCTCCCCCTTCTCTTCGTGATCTACATGGACCAGATCACAAAGGAAGCCAACCCAGATCTTGAGGCCCTGAACGAACTATTATTTGCTGACGACCAGTCCCTGATGAATCAGAACAAAGCAGCTCTTCAAGATCACACAGACCAACTCAACACAAGCTGCGAGAGGTATGACATGAAGATCAGTATCACCAAAACAGAAGTTATGTCTGTCAGCAGAAATCCAGGAAAGCTGGACATCAACATCAACGGCACCCAGCTGAAACAGACCAAAGAATTTAAATACCTTGGCAGCCTCTTCACTGAAGATGGAAAATTGGACAGAGAGATAGAAACAAGATGCCAGAAAGCGAACGCAGTCAGTTACCAACTCGCCCCCCTTCTAAAACATTCCAGCATCCCAATGAGCACCAAGGCAAAACTCATCAACGCCATCTTCGTTCCAACACTCACATACCAGTGACAGACATGGGCCCTAACAAAAGCCTTAGAGAGAAAATTGGTCACATGTGAAGTTCGCTGCCTGAGAAAAGCTGTCAACAAGACCAGACGCAACAAGATCAAGAATGAGGTGATCAGAGACATGGTCGGACTAACACCAATTCTCCACCATATCGAACAACAAAGGATCAGGTGGTTTGGTCACCTCACTAGAATGCCGCCCAACCAACCAGCCCTACGGGCATACACCACCAAATACAATGGCTGGAAAGCCAGAGGTAGACCAAGGAGACGATGGAGGACTCCGTGGCTGACACCCTGCGAGCCCATGACCTGTCACTACATCAAGCCTCCCGTCTTGCTGTAGACAGACGTCTGTGTCTCCCCGCGACACCGAAGGGCACCAGCGGCAGATGAAAGAAAGAAGAAGAAAGAAGAACGATATCAGATACTGTTCTGGACCAAACGCATCTTTAAAGGAGCTATACCAAGTGTATTTTTCACTAGACATTAACTGTTCGTGCCAGTTTTGATGAAAACATGAAATAAGTCTATCTTTCAATTTTCTAACAAACTGTTCTTCGTAACCCACCCCCTGGCATAGCCAAACAATACCAAATCCATTTATTGTCAAAAGATTTTTTACTTTAGTCGCCCAGTTTACTTTACCATTATTATGTTGTATAAGCAGCATCTCGTATGCTTGTCTGTTTATGCTTGACATAGGAAGCCTGATAAGTTTAATCCAGTATTTAATGCATTTAGTTATGGTTCTTATATACAATGGGTATCTACCAGTTTCTACGTACGTAAGTTTATTTGATGCATGTAATGGAACACATAAGAATTTTTTCATGGCAAAGGTGTGTACTTTTTCAATTTGTGTGGTATCTTTAGCCCCCATATTCTGCTGATACGTAGGGGGTTTATTTTTTTTGTGTAAAAAGTTTCAAAATAGTGTATACAGCAGAAGCAAATCTTTCATTGATTTGATATTTTGCTAACCCCATTTTTGTTTTTGGGGACCATCATATCAAACTGAGTATTAACAATTTGTTAAAAATTTTTTTCCCAAGGTCTTTTTTTTTTTTATTTTAAATTTTTTTGTTCCCCATAAGTCCTTTTTTTCTCTCATTAAAAGTGGCCCCCCATCAAAATCCCATACCCATGTTTTTTTGTTTACTGTGAGACCCGACGATTGCTTTGTTTTAAGTGTTCTTTGGATTTTGCGTCCTGTAGGTGTGTAGAAAAAAGAATAAATATCTGGAAAATAAAGGAATAATTAACGTCCTGGGATCTTTGTATTATGTTTTCCGGAGTTCGTACTTTGTAGCCCGTTGTTTTTGAAAAATTGAAAAATTAAGGGATTATACAACCAACCTTGTTTAATGCCTCTGGGGGCAGTCAATGAAATCTGTTGTAAGAACATCTGTTGCGTACACAAGCCATTACAGATGAATATTTTCCCCTTTATAGCCCTATACAATTTCCCATCAATTCCTGTTTTATGAAGTATAACCCTTTAGTAATTCCTATCTACCCAACGAATGCTTTTCAAAAATCTATGAATGCAACAAAACAGTTTAGCATGCTTCTGTAAATGTTTCTGTACAAGCCCATAGAGAGTAAAAATATGATCAACTGTGTTATATCCCTTTCTAAAGCCTGCTTGCTCTTCTCTGATTTTTCATTTGTTTCAACCCAGTCTGAAAGTCTTCTATTTAATATGGATGTGTATACTTTACTCATTATGCTTGTCAGAGAAATCCTCGATAGTTGTCTGGCATACTAGTTGCTCCCTTCTTATGTATTGGCACAATTATAGATTTAGACCACTCCTTTGGAAATAAACCCTCATCAAAAAGCTTATTGAACAACTGCACCAAATAGTCAATTATAGTGTCATCCACATTTTTAAGCATCTCTCCTATAATTCTGTCTGGACCAGCACTTTTCCCCTCTTTCAGTCTCTTTATGGCTGCGATTACTTCTTGTTTAGATATAGGTTCTTCAAGGACTGGGTCTTGCACAACATTGTCTATTCTATATATATATTTCACCTTTGCGACGGCTGCATGGTGCTGTCTCTGTGTTTTCAGTGTGTGATTGTGTTTCTCCAACGTTCTTCCTTGAAATTTTTATATCTGTGTTTTTGTTACAACACCCCGAATCGAGCGGTTAGAACAGTTTTCTTTGGCATTGTTTGACATTTGATATATTTTAATTTATAATTTTCTTCATTTGATATTTATTTTCAAAATTTCATTGACTGATGATTTGTGTTTACCGGATTGTGCTTGTCTTTGCAACCCTTCATACCCTGACCCTGCCGCAGTGTGAAAATTTTCACGTGATTCACGATCCAAAACCACCCCCTCCACCACTGCTCTGTGTTCCTTACTCCACTGCAATGACTCTAACTGCAACAGACTTGAAAGCTTTGTCCTCACGTGGTTTCCACCATATGCAAAATCGACTCGCGAGCACATTGTAAATCTTGGAATTCACCGACCCAAAACCAGAAGAGGAACACGTGTGGGCATACGTCATCGACTGCAGCGTGATTCCCCGACATCTGCCTCCCCCCTCACTTCTGACGTCACTACCCCAACAACTGTTACCAGCCACAACACTGCCTGCTTTCTGGTCCTCCACCAAACAAATCAACAAAGTTAAAACCTTAATTCGTTCAGCAAAAACAAAGTACTACTCTTCTCAAGTTCTTGATGCCACGTCTATGAAATCTCTCTTTTCCCTCACATCCACGTTTCTTGGATCTGAGAGGCTAGTCCTTGCCTTCTATTCACAACCACCTGAGCTTCCTTCTATATTTTCTGCTTTCTTCTCTGACAAAGTCCGCAACATTCACTCCACTTTGGATCAGACTCCTTTCCAGCCTGCAACTTCTGATCCCCAATTCTCTGGCACGCCTCTCCTTTCCTTTCATCCGCAAGCGAGAAAGAAATCGAACTAATTCTGAAAGGAATGACTATAAAAATCATGTGATCTTGACCCATACCTGCTTCTCTTTTTGCACAGTGCCTGCCACAACTTATTCCCACTATTACGAATATAGTAAACTTATCTCTTGTCTCTGGAAATGTTCCTTCAGCTCTAAAAACTGCCATAGTCACACCTCTACTCAAAAAGCATGACCTTGACCCCAACATTCTGAAGAACTATAGACCTGTTTCCAACCTACCGTTTATCTCTAAAGTCCTTGAAAAAGTAGTTCTAAAACGCTCAACAACCACCTTCTCTCCAACAGTCTCCTTCCTGCGTTTCAGTCTGCCTATCGCGTCAACCATAGCACTGAAACTACCCTTGCCCATACCTTAAACACACTTCTACTCGCTTCTGACTCAGGGAAAATCTCTCTTCTTACTCTACTCGACTTATCTGCAGCCTTTGACACTATTGACCACTCTATTCTTCTCTCCCGTCTTCAAAAAACATTTGGTGTTACTGGTACAGCCCTTACCTGGTTTAGTTCATACCTTACTGACCGATTCCAGGCAGTCACAGTAAACAAGATTCAGTCAGTACTGCAAGATTGGAATGTGGAGTTCCACAGGGATCTGTTCTGGGCCCTGTTCTTTTCACCCTCTACACTGCTCCACTGTCACATATAATTAACCGCCATCAGATCAACCATCCTTTTTATGCAGATGACTCTCAGATTCTAAGCAGCAACACTCCTGAAAATCTGCCTTCTCTCTTTACAAATATGGCCACTGCTTTCAGATATCCAAAATTGGATGATACAGAACAAATTACAGCTAAATGCAGATAAAACAGAACCATGCTTGTAGGGACTAAACACAAACTCTCTTCCATCACAACAGCTTCAATACAACTTGGCAATGCATCAGTCCCTTTATCCACTGCTGTGAAGTATCTAGGGGTCATTATTGACAATACACTCTCTATGCAAAAAATCATCACTCAGACCTGCCAGTCCTGCTACTATCAATTACGGCGTATTAGTGCAATTCGAAAGTACCTGTCCACAGATGCAACATCCAAACTTGTTGCGTCTCTCATTCTTTCACGTCTGGACTATTGCAACTCTCTGTTGGCTGGTCTGCCAGCATCATCTATCCAATCCCTTCAACGTATACAAAACTCTGCAGCTCGTCTAATCCTCAGAAAGAAAAAATCTGAGCATATTGCCCCTCTTGCAATCTCTGCACTGGCTGCCTGTGCCACAGAGAGTAAAACTATAAGATCAGTACCCTCTGTTACAAATGTCTCCACCAAACAGCACCCGCCTACCTCTGTGAATGTCTTCACTTGTACACTCCTTCTCGTTCTCTCCGCTCTGCTGCAGATACCTTGTCCTTACGAATACCTAGATTCAACCAATCCACCATCGGCCGTCGCTCTTTCTCAATTTCTGGTCCATTGATGTGGAATGATCTCCCTCTCTCTCTCCGCCAAAAGCCTTCTTATGACACTTTTAAATCCAGTCTCAAGACATATTTATTTCAAACCTAAGATTTTCTCTCCTGCCTCATCTCATAGTTTTTCCTGCCTTCAACAGCCAAGATTCTATTGCCCTGCCAGGGTGTGTGACCTGTGTGTGTGTGTGTGGTGTGTGTGTGTGTGTGTGTGTGTGTGTGCGTGTGTGTGTGTGTGTGTGTGTGCGTGTGTGCACATTTTGACTTGATGGAACTATTGTTTGTCACTGGTTGTATGACTGTGTAAGAATGAGTTGAGTGCAAGCGCTTTGATTTGTCTCTGCAAGATATAGCGCTATATAAATTCCATTTATTATTATTCTGACAGTTTCATCTTCCACTGTTTCCTGGTCCTGTATCGTATTCTCAAAGTCTTGAAATATCTAAGGAAATGGTCATGCCAATTGGTCATTAGAATTGGAGTTTACATGACTTTTCGTTTACAATTAACAGAAACGAATAGTCTTCCAAAAGGACTTAGAGTCTCTCACTATTTCTTTAAGTTTGTCAGTCTATTCTGGTCGAAGTTATACTTTTTTTGCTTTAGCATCTTTTTGTACTCCTTCTTGGATTGTACAAATGTCTCTTTCACTTCGAGTCTATTTGTCCTTCTAAATTCTCTCAGAAGCCTTTTAACTTGACGTTTCTTTTCGTGGCATTCATGATCAACAGTCATTGGTTTTTTTCATTTTGCCCCAACAGTTTTTACCATACATTCTGCTGCTCCAAGCAGTGCCTTTGTCATTACATCAACTGATTTATCAATATTTTTGTTCTAAAACATTACATGCTTCTTGAATAATCTCCTTAAATTCTAATGAGGCTAATTAATTCTTATATAAACTGGGCAAAACTCATCTGACCATACCACACGATCCTCTTTCATGTCATTTATGACTTCAGTTTCAGAACTTCTGTCTATGTTATCCAAGTGCAATTCCACAGGTAGGTGCCAAGAATCTAAATGATCCATGACTTGCATAACACTGTTCATTTGAAAAAACAAATTTTGAGACATAACAAAATAGTCAATTACACTAGAGCCATTTGAACTTAAAAAAGTAAAATCCCCATTTTTGTCCCCCTCACAAACCCCATTCAGAACAATGCAATCGAGCATAAGACATAGATCAAGCAATGAACGACCAAAATTGTTAACTGTTGTGTCCTTAGAACACCTGTCAAACATTCCCTTTAACTTCCAAATCATTGTCGTCATCATCATCACCATCATGGGAGTAGACTGGCATGCTCTCTAATTTTGCCTGCTGGGAAGCTGTTCGAGCATTCAGATCTCCACAGATCATAAAGTACACATCTTCGTTCTCTACCTGATTGGCAATACTGTCTTCTAATATCTCAATGCCATTTTTGGCCACCATATAATCATATAACGGGCCATTCTCTGGCACAACATAACATGCTATGAACAGGACATTTTTGTCTGTGCTAAAAAAGGACTTATCAATCATTACAGCAATTGTGTTTGCACAGTTTACCTCTACAGGTTTCATATATTCTTTGTAAAATATGCGTCTAATGAGCAAAATCACCCCTCCCGACCTTCTTCCTTGGACGGACAATTTCCTTGCTGGTGATACCATTATGACATGCTCTGGGAATAACCCAGTTAAATCAAAGGAATTGTCAATAAATGTTTCTGTCAAGCATGCCATATCAAAGGAAGAAACATATTGCATAAAGGAACCATCATGAATCTTACAGCAAGGCTTCCACATTAAACGTAAGAACAGATACACCAGATGAATGGCCCTGCCTGTCCTATGGTTTATTGAATTTGCGCTCTGATCGACGTGGCTGAGGGCTTCTCTGATTCCTTTGAGAGGCAGGACCTCTCCCTGGAGCCCTGCTGTCCCTCAGATTGTGCATGTCACACTGTCTTTGTCCGCGTCCATTTTCCGGTTGACGGTGATCATCACGTACAGCAGAGACCCGATTCCTGATGTCTGGCAGGGAAGGTGACCCGTGTTGGCTTGGAGTCCTGATGGAGTCTTCCCCTTCCTGGTGACCCGGTGACCTTGAGGGTTCCCTGTTTGGTTGTTTCTGACAGCTGGTCCTGCCCTGGTTTGTCTTCTCCTCCAGGGTGGTGACGTCATGATTGCTCCTGTTCCTGCTTTCACTTCCAGCTAGACTGGTTTCCATGTGTGCCCTCTGTCTATTTCCTTCAACCACTTCTGCGTAAGTTCTTGGGTCAGGTCTTCTGGGCTCCACAATCAATTTGCCTTGTTTAAAGTAAGCAAACTTTCCCTCACTCTTTGCAGCTGCTACTGCCCTTGCTTGTGATGTGGTCAAGTCATTTGCCACTCGGATTCCCTTTTTAGTCAGTTCTTCTCTACAGGATCGGTTTGAAAGGATTGCCATTTTATCACTCCACTTACTAAACTTGACTATCATTGGTCGTGGTCTGCCTTCCCTGCTCTGGCCAATTCTGTGAGCATGAGCAATGTCCTCAGTCTTCCATTTCTTGGTTCCTTCCAGGCTGTTGAGAGTGCTGGTCACCAGTTCTGCACACGTGTTGAAGTCTTCGAAATCAGAAGCTGACTTTTTATGCGGCACACCAAATAGTCTCAGGTTGTCTCTTCTTGAGAACTCCTCCAATCTATCGACTTCTGACTGCAGATTTCCAATTGTTTCCTCCATGCTTGTCATTTTTGCTTCAGTTTTCCTTGCTTCTTGCTTCAGCCTTTCATTGTCGTCAAACAGATAGTCAATGTTCTGTTTGTTCATCCTAGCTGCTGCTGCCAGTGCCTCTTGTTCCAATTCAATATTGCTACATCTTTTTTCAATGTCCACACACTTTGATTTCACCTGTGCCACATCTCCTTTGATTGTATCAATGCCCGCCTGCATTGTTGACATTTTTCGTTGGATGGAGTCAAAACGCGCATCTTGTTTACGAATGGCTTGTAGTACTTCATAAATTGTGTCACTGTTCACATCTGGTTCGTTTGTGTTGCACGTGCTGTGTGCGCTAGGAGAGACTGGCCCTGGATTGGCTTCAATGTCACCAGCACACAGCAAGAGGCCTGCCACTAAAAATAGTAACACAGCATCACTTGGCTTTACTTTGAATGGAATTTTTAAGCTACGTACCCTTTTCAATCCAGCTTTTCTGGCCCTTTCTGCCATAAAATGCCACAAAACTTGCACAAATGTGCCGCAGGCAAGTCTATACTGTTGGCTACAAATTGGCATAATTACCTGAAAACAATATATGTGTAATTATACAAAAAACCAACAATTTTCTTCAGAGCAATTCAAAACACGTCTTCCATTGCCATTGAGCAAAGTTCATCCCCCTTTGAGTCTATCATTGTGCCATATGAAGGGAGGCACCGGAACATATTCCTAAAACAGTCTTACTCAGTAATCATCAAGTCTGTCCATTTGCTTATGTTATTGTTAGATCAGATGGTGCACACCCAGAGCCAGTTTTGTATAGAGAACCAGACTCGGCTAAGCTTTTTCTTGAACACATGAAAGTGAATCATAACCACTACTCTCAACAGCTAAACCTAAAAGAGATCATTATGTCTGATGAAGATCAGGAACAGTATGCTTCTGCCACACATTGCTGGATTTGTGGTAATTTATTATCACTGCAGGTGGCAGACAATCACACAGTCAGAGATCATGACCACATCAGTGTTATCTGCAGAGTTATCTGCCTTTGCGCCTGTTGGCAGCACTGTGTGTGGCTCTGTGTTTGAATGCTGGATGTGTGTGTTTTTTCTGGTTCCTTTCCAGAAATTTTGACATCTTCTTGTTCGTGTTTTCACCCTGAGTTATTTGGTCAGAACATTTTTCTTTGTTATTATCTACTTTTTGAGATATTTTGATTTATAATTTTCATCTTTGTTTGAATCGAAATTTTGATTTCGATTCGACTTATGAATTGTGTTTACCTGACTGTGCTGGTCTTTGTGACCCATTTTAATCTGACCCTGCTGCCCTTCAACAATATGCACGTGATTCACGAACTGACACCACCCCATCAATCAATTCTAGTGTGTGTTGTTCTGCTACCATGGCAGTGAGAGCCGGGGACATTAGAGCTATGCTCGCACCTGATTTTGTCAAAAACAATACAGGCTTGCTCCTGATATTAAGCAGTATATCACACACTTAGACATTCATCCGACTCATCGCCAGTGGTGGGCTTCCCTCTCTGTGTCTCCCCCCTCACCTCTGACGTCACTTCTGTTACCCCTGACAATGCTTCTTCCCCATGCTGCCATGACTTCCCGCTGGCCCCTTCAGCTTTTGATTGTTCTGTTGTTTGTAACTCTGATAATGTTTTTTGTTCTGCTGATGATTATGTATATCATGATGTGTTTCAAAAACCAAATCCCCTGATTAGCACAGTTCTTTCACCATCTTGTACTCCTGATTCACCATCCAAACTCTTGTCTGTTCTTCCGCTAGCCGCAACTCCACCATCACCTTCGTCCTCTTCCTCTGATGCTTGTTCAAACTCACCACTTTCATCTTCAACCTCTCCACCTCCTTCAGATCTCCTTCAAGTTTGTTCAATGTGCAGTCTGTCTGTCCAAATGGAAAAGCCGACTACATATCCGATTTCATCTCTGAAAAAAACATTGACTTAACCTTCCTCACCGAAACTTGGCTCAAACCACATGGCCATGAGCCAAAAATAAAACAGCTGACTCCTCCTGGATATAAAACCATTTCTTTCCCCCGACTCTCTCGAGGAGGTGGGATTGCCATCATTCTCAAAGACATATTGGAACCATCTCTTTCTTTCAGTCACAACCTTCAATTCTCACATGAATCATTTGAAGTTTGCGAAATCAATCTCAACCTACCTGGCCACTCTATTACTATCTGCTGCCTTTACCGTCCACCTCCCAGCCATAAAAACAACCTAACATCTCTTTTTCACCAAGAATTCCAGTCACTCCTCGACCACTACAGCCTCTCTCCCACTAAACTTATAATTATTGGTGACTTCAACTTCCATTTCGACAACCAGTCTTCTCCAGATGTCAAACGTCTTTCTCTTTCTCTGTCCAACCATTCTCTCTCTCAACTGGTAAACGAAGCAACGCACAGATCTGGTCATATTTTAGACTGGCTGATTACTAATGCTTCATTTAATCTTGTCACATCTGTTTTGGTCACTGACGAACTGCATTCTGATCATTCCGCCATTCTTTTCCATCTCAACATCACAAAACCTGTCAGAAAGAAGAAATATGTTACTCATCGCAATCTTAAGGCCTTAGACATTCATACCTTCTCTTCACAAGCTTCCGAACGTTTTTCACAAACCTCTGACCACACTGACCTCTCTGATCACTATAACACTATTCTCCGCAACTGCTTGATGAGCATGCACCTCCTACTGATCATCTCCTACCTGACAGACCCTGTGCGCCATGGTATACCAAGGACATCTTGATAGCGAAGCGCAAACGCCGGCAACTAGAATGGCAGTGGCGGAAGTCAAAACCGAAATCAACAAACAGCTTTCGAAAACAAATAAACAGTCAAAACTCTTAATCCATTCAGCAAAGACAGACTACTACTCTTCCCAAGTTCTCTGTGCTACATCCATAAAATCTCTTTTTACCCTCACCTCAAATCTCCTTGGATCTGCAAAAAACAAACTCCTCTGCCTAACACCCACAGCCTGTCTGAACTTCCATCCATATTTTCTGCCTTCTTTTCAGACAAAGTTCGAAACATACGCTCCAACTGGATCAGACAAAAATTCCACCCTGAGCCCCCTGACCCCCATTCCCACGGAAACCCCCCTTTTTTTCCTTTCCATCCCACAAGTGAAAAAAAAAATCATACAATTTTAAAGGGAAAGGACTATAAAATCATGCGCCCTTGCCCCCCAACCTGTTTCCTGTTTTCTCACAATGCCTTCCAAAAAAAAAAAACTTGTCCCTATTATCCAAAAATTTATTTAAACTCATCCTTCAGTCGGGAAAATTTCCATCACTTTTAAAAACCAGAAATAGTCCACCTTACTAAAAAAGCACGACCTCGATCCCAACTTTCCTGAAAATTATAGGCCTGTCTCAAACTTCCCCTTTGCCCTCTAAAGTACTAGAAAAAGTTTTTCTCAAACAGTAAAAACATCCCCTTTCTTTTCCAATGATTTTCCCATTTTTCAGTCCCCTACGCCCAACCCGGGCACCGAAACCCCCCTTTGCCCCACTTTTTAGATACACTTCAAACTTGCTTCGATGCGGGGAAAAAATCTCCCTCCTCACTCTTTTTTGGACTTATCTGCACCCTTTTGATAAAATAGATACCCCCAATTCTTCTTTTTTTGCCCCCAAAAATACTTTTGGAAATTAAAACGGAAACAGCCCTAAACTGGGTTTATTCATACCTAAACAGCCCTTTTCCAGAAAGTTATTGTAAAAAAAATTTTCAATAAAAAACCTGTAGAATGGAATGGGGGAGTCCCGCAGGGATCAGTCCGGGGCACTGTTCTTTTTTACTCTCTACACTGCTCCATCCCCAAAATATAAAAAACAACCCCCAAATTAAACCAATCATTTCAATGTTGTAAATACTCAGCTTCAGTGCAGCGATATTTTGAAAACTTGCCTTCCCCCTAAACAAAAAGTCCTACTGCCTTCAAGCCCTTAAAAATGGATGACCGAAAATTTTACAACAAAAATCCCGAAAAAACCAAAAGCCATGTCATGGGGAACCCAACAAAAACTTTCCTTTTTGCAAAAAACTTAAATAAAATTTCGGCAATACGTCAGTTCCTTTTTTCCAAACCTCTGGGGAATATTTAGGAGTATTTCTTGACAAACACAATCTAAAAAAAAATTCACCACCCAGACCGCCAGTCTTCCCTACAATAAATTACGGCGCATAAGCGCAAATTCGCAAGTATCTGTCCACTGATGCAACTTCCAAGTTTGCCCATCTCCCCATTTTTTTCACGTTTAGACTACTGTAATTCTCTTTTGGCTGGCCTCCCAGTTTCTCTTCCACTCTTTCCCAAAGCATAAAAAAAACTCTGGGAGCTCGACTGGTCCCAAGAAAGAAAAATCTGAAAACTCACTCCCCTTCTGCGAACCCCACTGGCTTTCCTGTCTCACAAAGACTGGAGTAAAAAATCAATACCCTCTGGTTTTAAATGTCTCCAAAAAATCGCACCTCTTAAACCCCTGTAACTGGGCTTAACCTTTTACACTCCATCCCGTTCCCTTCGTTCGGCCGCAATACTTTTTTGCTTTCGAAACAAAACCCCAAATTTAAAAAAAACCAAGTTGGCCCTTTGCCCCCTTTTCTGGGTTTTTGGTCCATCCACCCGAATTTATCTCCCTCTTCACTTCGCCCCAAAAACCTTCACTTTATAACCCTTTAAAAAACCAGCCCAAAACACACTTATTTCCTACCTGAACTTTCCCCCCCCCACATCTGTCACTAAAATTTTAAAACCAAACAAACTTTCACCTTTTTAAGGTTGTTTCCCTGTGTGTGTGTGTGTGTGTTTTTTTCGTTTCGTGCGTGCGTGTGTGTGTGTGTTTGTGGTGTGCGTGCGTTTTGTGGTGCGTTTCGGGGCTAGTGCCGCGCAAGGGTTTGAAATCTGTTGGTTTAAAAAAGTTTAAGGAGAGTTTTCATGCCTGTAAAAAAAAGAGGGCAAGCGATTCAAATTTTTTTTTTTTTTTTAAAAGATTCAGCGCTTTTTAAATTTTCCCTATATTTTATTAATTATTATTATTATTTTTAAGTTTTGTGGAGCAGCACATAGTAAGTTAAAACTACAACTAAAAGTAGATCCTAAAAAATGGAAGCTTTCCGTCTTTTCCCACAATCTAAGAGGTTAGGATCCCCACTATGCAAGGGGAATTTAAAAAATTAGTATAAGGCCAAATGCAATTTCACATCCCTCAGAAAGTACCTAACCTTTTTTACACTAAATTGTTTGTCCCTTTTTTTGAAACGGGACAACTCTGAAGGGATTCCCCTAGAGTCCCTTTTCCTTTTTTTATGAGTCCCTTTTCCCAAATTTCAGAAAAATACTTCGCCCCAAAGCTTGCAAGAAAAGGGGTCTATCCTTTTGAGTACATGGCCCCATGGGGAAAAGGGTTTTATGAAGAAGAGCGCCACCAAAAAAAAGCATTCTTCAACAGATTTGAAAGGGGAAAGGGAAACAGTGGTGATGAAATTCACATGCTCAGTGGGCAGGCAAAAGAAGCCGTGTGGACAATGGGCGATTACCAAAGATCGGGATCTACTTTTCGAAGCAGTTTTTCTTGTGATTTTCTTTTTTGGGAAATACAGAAAACCGGCATAACATTAGGGCCCAGACCCCTCAACTTTTTTTTATTTAAAAGCACTGGGAATGTCTTGGGATGCTTTCTTTAAGTTTTTGGGGGGCAGATTGAATTTTTTGTCTGACCTGCCAATGCTCCAAATGATTGAGGTTTGGGCTGCGTGGGGCATCAAATGGCAACGCACAATTTCTGTAAGGTCAACAACAAATTTTAGAAAGGGCTATGATCCTAGGGAAAACCTTTTAAAAAACATCGTAAAAAGGGCCAAAAAAATCTGTATGGATGGGGGATGTGTCCCGTCACTGCCACTAAGAAAATTTCCCGTTGTTTTAAAGGTCCTTTTGCTGTTTGGGTGAGACCTTTAAAAAAAAATATACAAATGTCCCCCTGATCAAGCAATGGGCTGGATCTTAGAAGTAATTTTGTCTACCCCCTGAATACTGATGCGCACAATGACCACCCAATGGCTGCAGAAAGGCTTTTAAAACACTCCAAAAGAACCACCAAAGCTTGTTTCCAAACTTAAAAAGACAAGAGCAATATGTTTGTCACTACAGACTGCTACAGTTCTACCCAAGGATGGGGTTAATTCTTACTGCTGTTTTATCGACATTGCGTTTTTACCAAAAAGCAATTCATGAAAACCCAAAATTCATGAAGAAACTGAAACTGAGAACGAAAAACAACCGATGCATCAGAAAAAAGGGTTACTTCAAGCTTATGAACAACAGCTGCTTTGGTAAAACAATGGAGAACCCACACAAAAGAAAAGATGTCAGATTAGTCACAAAAGAAAATGAAGCCATAAAGCTAACATCAAAGCCAAGCTATCAAGACTACAGGCAATTCCATGACAGTCTGTATGGCATCATGATGAAGAAGTTGCAGGTTAAACTAGACAAACCAGTATTCATTGGGTTTAGTGTGCTGGAGCTGTCAAAGCTGTTGATGCTGGAGTTCTTGTATGATTACTTCAAGCCTAAACATCCTGCTGTAAGGGTCTTGTACACAGACACAGACTCTTTCATCCTAGACATACCCACAGAAGATATATACAAAGACCTTGTAGAGGACGTAGCGCTGGGATCAGAGTCATGGTATGACACCAGTGATTATCCAAAAGATAGTCCCTTGCATTTATCAGTAAACAAAAAAGTTATTGGCAAGATGAAGGATGAGATGAACGGCACTATTATCAAAGAATATGTTGGGCTGAGGGCCAAGATGTATAGCGTTGCAAGCCAGACAGATGTTATAAAAAAGGCAAAAGGTGTTGGCAAACAGGTGGTCAAAACAAGCATCAGTCATGATAACTACAAAGAGGCTCTGTTTGAAGGTAGAGTATTTCGTCATGACAACCCAAAGCTCTGCTCAACCCTGCACCAAATCAACACAACTGTGGTTAGAAAAAAGACATTGATTGCGCAAGATACAAAACGAGTATATTCTTCACCAGAGCACTCAAACGCACTTGGTCACTGGAAAACAAAGTAATTAATTAATTAATTTTTTCACATTTATATATCAGTTAAAAATTTTGATTGAGACTCACAATGGATTGTTTACTCTTTATTAAGACCTATGGTAGTGGTACAAGACCTCGTCTCTGCTTTTATAGCCCTGACATAATAGACGACTTTGGTGAGCAAGTAGAAATAAAACTTGATTATGGCACAAAAGAAGAGGTGCTAAATAATATTCTAGGAGTTGTTAGTGGGATGAGAGAGTGTCCAACCCACTTCAGTTATATTAAAAATGTTCCCATAAATTGTAGTAACAAAAAATAAATAGAAGAAACAATGCTGTCACTTACTTCTGATGAAATAGTAGCCTTCCTTACTGAAGCGGGACAGTATTAGGTGGCACTAGCTGCAGTTCCTCTCTAACAAAAGCTCGCTGTGGTGCAGGTAATGACAAATACATACAGACAGACAGAAAACATACACACACACACACACATAAACACACATAATAAGAAGCAACTGTAGGCCTACTACCAACTGTGTTGTATTGGCAACATGCCAAAATCTTTTTCTAACACACACACTACACACACACACACACACACTTACACACACACACACACACACACACACACACACACACACACACGCACAAAAGGGGCGTGGCTAAGTATTGCACCATAAATAATTTTCAGTCGCCTATCGCCCTTCGGGGCAGCCCAATGGGGAAGTGGGAATGCAACAGACAGGGCAGGCAGGCAGTGCTGGCAGGCAGGGGATCGAACCCGCGTAGGGTAGCAGTAGCTACAGGTCCTATGTTTATGTGTTGTGTGTACTATGTTTGTGCTGTTAAGTGTTTGTGTGTATTATGTCCTGTTTGTACTACGTTGTGTTGTGCGTGTGTGTATTATGTTGTCCTGTTATGTGTGATGATTACAAGTGGTGTGTGAATACGTGTGTCGGTATTCCAACAGTCGTGAATGCCGGAAATCTTCTCGGCTACCCAAAGCTCCATTGTAGTGTCCTCCAAAATTGCTCTCCTTATGTAATGGAGCCTGGGTAGGAGAAGGTTTTGCACTTTTTTATTTTTTATAAAAAAATTCAGCACAGCATAGCATAAATCAAATAATAAAGAAAAAGTATTAGTTTCTTTCTTTTTTTTTTATAGTATTTTTGTATTAGTTCTTGACAAGATATTGTTTAGCATAATTCCCATAATTTTATATTACGTGGTTTTGGATAAAAAGTAAGTAGTTGAGCTTGAATCGGCTTTTTCCCTATCTCTCACCTTAGAATGCAGTCAGTCCCGTACAAAGGCAAATGTCAGCTTAAGACCGCCAGACAATCGCTGCACAGGCCTCCTGTCCTGACATCCAGCTTATTGATTGTGTAGATAAGCCTTCTGGCCTCTTTTGTGTGTGTGTGTGTGTGTGTGTGTGACGCTCTTTCCTTGGGTCAGCAGGCTGAAGTTGATTGTGATTATACATGATTCCTGATAAAAAAAAAGACTATACACTGCAAGTCAAGATAGATAAAGAACATTCTAAAACATATTTCTAAACAGACAAGTGAGTTCATCTTCTCTTTTGAGCAAATTCCATAACAGTTTAACATTATTTTCTATCTAAACAAAACTGCTACCCCTGAAAATCAACTACAACGAATATTTCCCCGCTGTTCCATTTATATCTTCATACTTTAAACTGTACTCACCTCAGACTCTCATTGTCTCACACAGACATTCAGAAAGAAGAAACGGCTTTTCCCAATGTCACAGTCACAATAAGATGGAAACCAACAGTAGTGAAAATGCTGCTTCTCAGCTGAGCCTTTACACACACACATGACCAAACTTAAAATCTGAAACCAGCCCTTCCATTTACCAAGCATACAAACCGTCCCACACAAAATAGTTGAGCTTTTACACACACACACACACACACATAAACACACACACACATATAAACACACACACACACACACACACACACACACACACACACACACATATGACAAAACTTCAAATCTGAGACCGGCACTTCTCTCCACCAACACACACAACCGGATACTAAACGTAACCATAATTCTTTTATATTCTTTTTTCAAGCCTTCGACACGTT
>CM054150.1:59671526-59700299 GCA_028751875.1 Rapana venosa
CCCCCCCCTCCCCATCCCCCTCCTCCACGGCGCTGGCGCGCGGTGCGGTAGCCGTACGGTGTGTTTATTTATGGCTCGTTCTGCCAACAGGTTCAAATTCCGCAGCCCCCCCAAAAGGTTAGTCTGCGTGCAGACATATTCAATGTTTTCTCTATGTTCATTGTTTATTAATAAAAATATATGCTTTTTTAGAGAGAGAGTTAGAAAGTCTTTTTTTTGTGATTGTGTTTCTTCCTGCACCTCTCCTGTTTATCTTCATGTCTGTTTGAACTGCTGTCACATCAACCAGTATGAAAGAAAGTACAGGGGAGTTTGGAGTCAAAAAAAAAGCTCTTTTAAAGTCATTTTTAAAGAGTGCTTTGCTTGTCATTTTTAAACAATTCACTGTGCAAGAGGATGTGTGAAAGACACAAAGGTAATTTACGGCTGAACACGGCTACAGCTGCAAGCGGCTAGTGCTGCCTTTCCTTTTGCCCTGTTTATTTATATCCACGCCCTGCCAGCTGCCAGTCATGAACTTTGGCTGGGAAACTAAACGGAGGGTTTGAGAAGCAGTGAGATCCCAAAACATGGAAGCTGCCAGTCTTTTTCCACAATCTAAGAGGTTACGACTCACACCTAATTATGCAGGCAGTAACTGATGAGTATAAGGCCTACTGCATTGCACAGTCATCAGAGAAGTACCTGACTTTTACACTAAATAGTTTGTCCTTCTTTGATTCTGCACAACATCTGATGGGATCTCTAGAGTCTTTGTCTTCATCACTGAGTACTTGCTCAATTACAGAAAAATACTTTGACACAAAGCTTGCACAAAAAGGAGTCTATCCATATGAGTATATGGATTCGTGGGAAAGGTTTGATGAAGAAGAGATGCCGCCAAAAAAAGCATTCTTTAACAGACTGACAGGTAAAGGAATGAGCGATGATGATTTTCAGCATGCTCAGTGGGCATGGCAAAGATGCAGTGTTGGCGATGGGCAAATTACCTTGATCGTATCTACTTGTGATGCAGTTTGCTTGCTGATGTCTTTGAGAACTACAGAAAGACTGGCATGAAACATTTGGGACTAGACCCATACACTATATTCCAGCAACCAGGAATGTCTTGGGATGCTTTCTAAAGTTTACTGGGGTGAATATTGATTTGCTATCTGACCTACCCCATGCTCAAAATAAATGAAGTTGGTCTGCGTGGTGGCCTCAGTATGGCATCGAAAAATTACTGTAAGGCAACAACAAATATTTAGAAGACTATGACCCTAGCAAACCTTGAAACTACAACATGTACTTGGACGCAAACAATCGTATGGATGGGCGATGTGTAGTCACTACCACTAAGAAACTTTCAGTTATTTAATGGTCCTTTTGCTGTTTATGAGACTCTAAAAATGCTACACAAATGTTCTCCTGATCAAGCAAGGGCTGGATCTTAAGAAGTAGATTTAGTCTATCCCCATGAACTACATGATGCGCACAATGACTACCCAATGGCTGCAGAAAGGCTCAAACATCTCCAAAAGAACCACCAAAGCTTGTACCAAACTTAAATGACAAGAGCAAGAAAGTTTGTCACTACAGACTGCTACAGGTTCTACCTAAGGCAGGGGTTAATTTTACTGCTGTTCTCATATCATTGTGTTTGACCAAGAGCATTTCATGAAACCTTTACATCATGAAGAACACTGATCTGAAAACAAAGGCAACCAATGAAATCAGAAAAGGATTATTCAAGCTCATGAACAACAGCTGCTTTGGTAAAACAATGGAGAACCCACAAAAAAGGGAAAAGATGTTAGATTAGTCACAAAGAAAATGAAGCCATAAAGCTAACATCAAAGCCAAGCTATCAAGACTACAGGCAATTCCATGACAGTCTGTATGGCATCATGATGAAGAAGTTGCAGTTAAACTAGACAAACCAGTATTCATTGGGTTTAGTGTGCTGGAGCTGTCAAAGCTGTTGATGCTGGAGTTCTTGTATGATTACTTCAAGCCTAAACATCCTGCTGTAAGGGTCTTCTACACAGACACAGACTCTTTCATCCTAGACATACCCACAGAAGATATATACAAAGACCTTGTAGAGGACGTAGCGCTGGGATCAGAGTCATGGTATGACACCAGTGATTATCCAAAAGAAAGTCCCTTGCATTCATCAGTAAACAAAAAAGTTATTGGTAAGATGAAGGATGAGATGAACGGCACTATTATCAAAGAATATGTTCGGCTGAGGGCCAAGATGTGTAGCGTTGCAAGCCAGACAGGTGTTATAAAAAAGGCAAAAGATGTTGGCAAACAGGTGGTCAAAACAAGCATCAGTCATGATAACTACAAAGAGGTTCTGTTTGAAGGTAGAGTATTTCATCATGACAACCCAAAGCTCTGCTCAACCCTGCACCAAATCAACACAACTGTGGTTTGAAAAAAGACATTGATTGCGCAGGATACAAAACGAGTATATTCTTGACCAGAGCACAAATACGCACTTTGGTAAACTGGAAAACAAAGTAATTTAATTAATTAATTAATTTTTTCACATTTATATACGGGGTTAAAAATTTTGATTGAGATCACCAATAAATTTTTTACTCTTTATTAAGACCTATGGTAGTGGTACAAGACCTCGTCTCTGCTTTTATAGCCGTGACATAATAGACGAACTTTGGTGAGAAAAGTAGAAAAAAAACCTTGATTATGGCACAAAAGAAGAGGTGCTAAATAATATTCTAGGAGTTGTTAGTGGGATGAGAGAGTGTCCAACCCACTTCAGTTTATTAAAAATATTCCCATAAATTTTTAGTAACAAAAATAAATAGAAGAAATATGCAGTCACTTACTTCTGTTGAAATTGTACCCTTTCCTTACTGAAGCGGGACAGTATTAGGTGGCACTAGCTGCAGTTCCTCTCTAACAAAAGCTCGCTGTGGTGCAGGTAATGACAAATAATAAATAGGTGGACCCATCTCCACAACTTTTTTTAGTTCATAAGTGTCTATGCTCCAGATGGGATCTGTTGCTCGTTTGTGACTGTCGCTGGCTTCAGCTTCTCCAGGAACATACAGATATCTCAGTTTCTTCCCATAGGGTATTAGTGGTTGCTTAGAAGGTGTTGTTTGGTTGTGCTGCTGTATTGTTTTGCGTTTGATGGCGTCCACAGGTTTTAACCCTGTGGCTTTAGTTATCTCAGAGTTCATTGCTCTCAAAACTGCAGGCAGTCTTCTTACCCACTCTGTATTTTGTGTGCCTGGGATCATGATTTCTTGGTGGTACTGATATGCAAAGAGTCTTTTTGCTAACAGCTTGTTAAAGCTTTCAACCAGTGCTTGAGATCTGTGGTTGCCTGGTATACCTCTTTTTATTGCTACTCCATGCTTTAGTAACAGCTGATTAAATGCTCCTTTAAACTCTTTACCATCATCACATTGAATAAGTCTGGGATATTTTAATGGGCCCCGACTATAGATTTCTTGCAAAGCAACTGCAGTTGCGGTAGCACTCTTTTCAGTAAGGGGCTCTGCATCTTTATACCTAGAAGCTACGTCCACCACAGTAAGAGCATACTTATACCTCTTTCTTCTGATTGTGTCATGGGGTAAGTATAAAAGGTCTATTTGATGAGTATCATTTGGCTTTATGTTGATGAAGGAGGGTCTATTAATGTGCCTTGGTGAAGGTAAATAGATCTGCCATATTGCTTGTTTAGACAGCCCTTCTTTGCTACTTCGAAACTTACTCCTGCTGCAATGTCAGTTTATTAATAGCCGTCTGACCTTTTCCAGTACCCTTTGGTGTGTAGTAGATCTTAGAGTGTTTTAGCACCCTATTGTGCTAATATAAAAAATAAAAAAAATTGCCTGTTGGTTAACCCAAAATTCTGTGCTAAGAAATATACTATTGTCATGCCCACCACAATAAAAGCAATTTGCCTGTCTTTGGGTTCAGTGGGTTGATATTAATCACGAAACTGTGGCTTAGTAATAGGAGATATTTGTTTGCCCGTCACAATGTAGTACTCTTTTATTGTCGCGTCAACATCAGAAAATGTTTTTGCGGAATGTCCTTGTTCACGAAGATTTTCTTTAATAAAGTCTAATGAGCAAATTTTTTGTCCTTTCGTATTCTGCCTGTCCTCTGTTCAGTTGTTCTATTGCTTTATCATGCCTCTTCCTTTCTTCGTCTGTATGAAGTTTAGAAAACAAGTAGTTGCTGCCTGTAAAAGCAAGTGCATTAACTACAGCACCGCCAACCATCATCACTAAAGAAGCCTTTTTTTAATTTTTATTATGGACTTATATTTTCTGGAATAATTCCCTGCTTAACCAGGAAGTCTTTTGTAGCAGTGGATGCTGTTACAACCGCAACTAGCTTGGAGCTGTCTTCAAAGTCTAGTTTTCCTAAATCAGCAGGCTTCATTTTTAGAAGGCTCTTTCCTAACATAGTATAGCCGACACTAAGACTGCCAATAACGGCAGCGTGGTAGACCAAATTGACTGCAGTCTTTTCTGTACTCATATTTCTACTTTATGTATAAATTAAAATTTAAAACTATTAATACATCTTGAATGAAACGTTGTCAGGCTGTTTGCTTGGCGTGGGTTTCGGTTGTGGTTGTGGTTTGGCTTTTGTTCTGTTGTGGTTCTTGTCTTGCTGGTTTCTTGCTGCTCCATACTCTATAGGCTGTTAAACCAATTCCCATAGCTGTTATTACCATATATTAAGTAAGACTGAATGTTTGTTTTTGGTGGTGCTGTGTCTTTTCTCTGTGTTTCTATAGGCATCTGTTTTTCTAATGTTTCTCCAGATAAGATCTTTTGCTTTGCTTGATTGCTAAGTTTTTTTCTGTTGATTCCATTCTGCTACCCTCTTGCCAGCTTCAACTCTCCCAGGTTTCTTCGTGACAGTTGTCACTTGTGAAAGGGAGCATTGCTCTTGGTTCTTGGCATTCTCCTGTGCTTCCTGTTGGTTCGATACTGTGTTCTGTGCTTCCATCTTTCTCTATGTGGTTAAATTTTATATGTTTTAAAGTTATCATACTAGCAACTACTGGTGCTAACAGAGAGCCAAAACGGTAATACATATCACAGGGAAGTGTCTCCAAATGTCTTAGACAAAACAGGATCTTGTGCTAATCATAAGCCAAGTCAGCTTCTGAGTCCACATTAAAGATTTTACTTGTTACTTTAGCATATAGACCAATAACAGTATGCCCTAGGCTTTTCACCATTTTTGCTCCAAGAAGAGATTCATACCTATTAAAATACTTGTTAATGTCTTGTGGTGATAACTGCCCGCACCTGTTCAACTGTTAGTTGTGTTCCTAAGTTTAAAGCTTTGTTTTATCACAAGCAGCAAGAGGTACAAAATTCCCTTCTTATCCAGTAGACTCTTCTCATCTGTTATTTCTTCTTGACTAGAACTAGTAGATGTCATCAACAAAAGTTCATCGCAATTCATGTTGTCTATCTTTATCAATATATTTTATATTAAACAATTAAATGTTCTTGTTAGATTCTTTGTTATGTTCTTGTTAGATTCTTGTCAGGTTCTTGTTTTAGTTCTTATTAAGTTCTTGCTTTAGTTCTTCTTAGGAGGCACCGTGGTCGAGTGGTTTAGGCGGTCAACTCGTGATCCAGAGGTCGTGGGTTCGATCCCCGCTCGGCTCGGTGTTGTGTCCTTGGGAAAGACACTTTACTCCTATTTTCCTCACTCCACCCAGGTGTACAAGTGGGTACCAGCTCTGCTGGGGAAGTATCTGGCGACAGACTAGCGTCCTGTAACAGGGGTGGTGAAAAACCATCAGTTGGCTTAACGCTACAGAATCCGGGATAAGCTCTGGCTCTATGGGCCTTCTGGCTCAAAAGAACATACTTTTAGTTCTTCTTAGGTTCTTGCTAGGTTCTTGTTTTAGTTCTTATTTTGTTCTTGTTAGGTTCTTGTTTTAGTTCTTGTTAGGTTCTTAAATAAGTATTTGTTAAGTTCTTAAATAAGTATTTATTAAGTTCTTGTCAGGTTCTTGTCAGGTTTTTTGTTAGGTTCTTGTTAGGTTCTTGTTTTAGTTCTTGTTAGGTTCTTGTTAGGTTCTTAAATAAGTATTTGTTAAATTCTTAAATAAGTATTTATTAAATTCTTGTCAAGTTCTTACATATTTTTATTTCAAATAAAATTGTTTTATCATAAATTCCCATAATTTTATTTCTTTGCTCATTACAAGTAAATTAGTATTACTTTCAGTTTTAGTAGAGAGATAGGGAAAAAGCCGATTCAAGGTAAACTGCTTAGTTTTTATATAAAAATATCGCCTCATCGGACCAAAAGTTGCGTGGTTTTGGATAAAAAGTAAGTAGTTGAGCTTGAATCGGCTTTTTCCCTATCTCTCCATGTGAGGGTTGTGCCAGTAGTACCAAACGTTTTTTGAAGGCGGGAGAGAAGAATTAAGGGGGTCTTTTATTAAGGTGCGATAAAAGGTCCCCTTTTTTTTTTAAAGGGGGGGGGGAAAAAAAGGGGGGGCCCGGGGGGGAAAAAAAATTTTTTTTTTTTTAAAAATTTTTTTTGGGGTTTTTTTTTTAAAAAAGGCTTTTTAAAATTTTTAAAAAAAAGGTTTTTTTTTTGGGGGGGGAAAAACTTTTTTTGGGGTTTAAAAATTTTTTCCCTTTTAAATAAAAATTTTTTTTTTGGGGGGAAACACAAAAACCAATTTTTTTCCCTTTGTTTTTTTTTTTTTTGGGGGGGTTGGGGTTTTGCATTTTTCCCCCTTTTTTTTTTTTTCCCCCCCCCAAAAGGGGGGGAAAACCTTTTTTTTTCCCGGGGGAAAAAAAAAATTTTTTGTTTTCCCCCCCCCCCCCCCCTTTTTTTTTTTTCCAGAACCTTTTTTCCCCCGGGAATTTTTTGGGGTTTTTTTTTTTTTTGGGGGGTTTTTTTTTTTTCCCCCCCCAAAATGTAAGGAAACCCTTTTTTTTTCCAGGGGGGGGGAATTTTTTTTCCGGGTTTTTCAAAAAGGGGGGAAAAAATAAAACCAAAAAAAATTTTTTTTTTTGGTTTTTTTGGGCCCAAAAAATTTTTTTCCAAAAAAAAACCAAAAAAAAAAGGGTTTTTTTTTTTTTCCATTTTTGGGGGGGGGGTTTAAAATTGGGGAAAAAATTTTTAAAAAAAATTTTTTTTAAAAATTTTTTTTTAAAAAATTTGGGTTAAAAAACCCCCCAAAAAAAATTTTTTTTGAATTTTTTTTTTTTGGGGGGGGGAAAAAAATTTTTTCCCTCAAAAAAACCCTTTTTTTTTTTTTTCCCCCAAAAAAAAAGGGGAAAAAATTTTTTTGGGGGAATTTTAAAAAAAGGGGGGGAAAAAAAAAACCCCAATTTTTCCCTTTTTGGGCCCCAATTTTTAAAAAATTTTTTTTTTTAAAAAAAAGGGGGAAAAAAAAAATTTTTTTTAAAAAAAGGGGGGGGGTTTTTGGGGGGGGGGGGTTTTTTTTTTTTGGGGGGGGGGCCGGGGGAAAAAGGGGGGGGGAAAAAAGGGGGGGGGAAAAAAAGGGAAAAAAATTTTTTTTTTTGGGGGGGGGTTTTTTTTTTTTTGGTTTTTTTTGGGGTTTAAATTTTTCCCCCCCAAAAAAAACAAATTTTTTTTGGGGGGGGAAAAATTTTCCCCTTTTTTTTTTGGGGTTTGGAAAATTTAAAAAAAAAAAAAAGGGGGGGGGGGAAAAAAATTTTTTTTTAAAAATTTGGGGGGAAAAAAAAAACCCCAAATTTTTTTTTTTTTTTTGGGGGTTTGTTTGGGGTGGGGGGGGGTTTAAGCAAAGGGGGAAAAAAAAAAAAAAAGGGGGGGGGGGAAAAACCCAAAAAAGGAAATTTAAAAAAGGGGGGGGGAAAACGCCAAAAAAAAAAAAGGGGGGGGGGTTTTTTTGGGGGAAAAGGTAAAAAAAAAAGGGGGGGGGGAAAAAGGGGGAAAAAAAAATTTTTTGGGGAAAAAAAAAGGGGGAAAAAGAGGGGGGGGGGAAAAAAGGGAAAAAAAAAGGGAAAAAATTAAACCCCCGGGGGGAAAAAAACCCGGGGGGGGAAAAAAGGAAAAAAAAAAAAAAAAAAAACCCCGGGGGGGGGAAAAAGGAAAAGTTTCCTTTTTTTTTTTTTTGGGGTTTTTTTGTCTTTTTTTCCCCCCGGCCCCCTTTTTTTTTTTTTTTAAAATTTTTTTTCCCCTTTAAATTAAATTTTTTTTGGGAATTTTTTTTTGGGGGGGTTTTTTTTGGGGGGTTTTTTTTTTTTTTTTTTTAAAAAAAAAAAAGGGGGGGGGGGGGGGGGGAAAAATTTTTTTTTAAAAAAACAAAAAAATTTTTTTTTAAAAAATTTTTGGGGGTTTTTTGGGGGGGGTTTTTTTGTTTTTTTTTGGGGGGGGAAAAAAAAAAAAAAAAAAAAAAAATTAAAAAAAAAAAAAACCCAAAAAGAAAAAAAAAGGGGGCCAAAAAGGGGTTTTGGGAAAGGGGGGGGGGGGGAAAAACCAAAAACACAAAAAAAAGGGGGAAAAAAAAAACCCCCCCCCCGGGGGGGGGGAAAAAAAAAAAAAAGGGGGGGGGGCCCCCCCCCCCCCCCCCCCCCAAAAAGGGTTTTTAAAAAAGGGGCCCCCAAAACCCCCCCCCCAAAAAACCCCCCTTTTTCCCCCCCCCCCCCCCCCTTTTTTAAAAAAACCCCCCCCCCGGAAAACCCCCCCCCCCCCAAACCCCCCCCTTTTAAAAAAAAAACCCCGGGAAAAAAAATTTTTCCCAAAAATTTTCCCCCCCCCCCCCCCTTTAACCCCCAAAAACCAAAAAAAAAAAATTCCCCCCCCCCCCCCCCCCCCTTTTTTTTTTTTTTTTAAAACCCCCCCCCCCAAAAAAAAAAAACCCCCCCCCCCCTTTTTTAAACAAAACCCCCCCCCCCCCCCCCCCCCCCCCCCCCCAAAAAAAAAAATTTTTTTTTTCCCCCCCCCCCCCAAAAAAAACCCAAAAAAAAAAGAAAAAAAAAAAAAAAAAAAACCCCCAAAAAAAAAAACCCCCCCCCCAAAACCCCCCCCCCAAATTCCCAAACCAAAAAAAACCCCCCCCCGGGGGCCCTTTTAAAAAAAAACCCCCCAAAAAAAGGGAAAAAAAAAACCCCCCACAAACACAAAAAACTTGGGGTTTTTTGGGGGGGGGGGTTTTAAAAAAAAAAAAAAAAATTTTTTTAAAAAAAAAAAATTTTTGGTTTTTGGGTTTAAAAAAATTTGGTTTTGGGGGAAAAAATTTTTCCAAAAAAAGGGGGGAAAATTTAAAAAGGGGGGCCCCCAAAAAAAAAAAAAAAAGGGGAACCCAAAAAGGGGGGGGGGGGGGGGGGAAAAAAAAAAAAAATAAAAATTTAAAGGGTTTTTTTTGGGGGGTTTTTTAAAAATTTTTTTTTTTGGGGGGGGGTTTAAAAAAAGGGGTTTTTTTTGGTTTTTTTTTTAAAAAAACCCCTTTTTTTAAACCGGGGGGGGGGGGGGGGGGGAAAACCAAAAAAAGGGGGGAAAAAACGTGGTTTTTTTTTAAAAAACCCCCCTTCCCAAAAAAAAAAAGGGGGCCGGGGGGTTTTTTTTAAGGGGTTTTTTTTGGTTTTAAAATTTTAAAAAAAAGAGGATTTTTTTAAAAATTTTGGGGGGGTTTTTGGGGTTTTTTTTTGGGGGTTTTTGGTTTTTTTTTTTTTTTTAAAATTTTGGCCCCTTTAAATTTTTGGGAATTTTAAAAAAAATTTAAAAAAAATTTTTAAAAAAAAAAGGGTTTTTTTAGGAAAAAAAGGGAAAAAAAGGGGGCAAAAAAAAAAAGGGGGGGCCCCTTTTTTCCCCAAAAATTTAAAAATTTTTTTTTTTTTTGGGGGTTTTGGGGGGTTTTTTGGAAAATTTCCCGGGGGGTTCCCCTTTAATACCTGAGGGGTTTTTTTTTGGGGGGGGAAATTTTTTTTTTGGGAAAAAAAAAAGGGAAAAAAAGGGGAAAAAGGGGAAAATTTTTTAAAGGGGGGGAAATTTTAAGGGGGTTTGGGGGTTTGGGTTGGGGGGGGCAAAAAAAGGGGGGGTAAAAAAAAAAAAAGGGGGGGTTTTTTTTTTAAAACCCCCCAAAAAAAAAAAAGGGGTTTTTAAAAAAATTTTAATTTTTTTTTAAAAGGTTTTTTGGGGGGCCCTTTTTTGGGGGGGAAAAAATTTTTTGGGGGTTTTTGGGGGGAAAAATTTTAAAAAGGATTTTATTTTTTTAATTTTGTGGGGGGAAAAAAGGGGGGGAAAAAAAAAAGGAAAAATGTTTTATTTTTTTTTTTTTTTTTTAATTTTGTTTTTTTTCCCCCGGGGGAAAAAACCCCCAATTTTTTTAAAAAATTAAGGAAAAAAAAAAATTTTTTTAAATTTTTTTTTTAAAAAAAAATTTTTTTTTTTGGGGGCCCCCCTTTAAAAAAAAAAATTTTTCCCCAAAAAAGAGGGGGGAAAAGACAAAAAAACGGGGAAAAAAAAAAAAAAAGAAAGGGGGAAAAAACCCCAAAAAAAAAAAAAAAAAAAAAATTTTTTTTTTTGGGTTGTTTTTGGGGGTGGGGGGGGGGGGGGGGGGGGGAAAAACCCCAAATGGGGGGAAAAGAAAGAAAAGAAAAAGGGGAAAAAAGGGTCACCCTACAGGGTTTTTTTAAAATTTTTTTAAAAACCCCAAAAAAAAAAAAAATTTTTTTTTTTTTTTTTTAAAAGGCCCAAACCCCAACGGGTTTTTTTTCCCCCCCCCCCCCCCCCCCCTTTTTTTCCTCTCATTTTTTTTCCCCAAAAAAAAAGGAAAAAAAAAAAAAAAAAAAAAAAAATTTTTTTGATCCTATCCCGTTTTTTCCCCGGGTTTTAAAACCAAACCCCCACAAAAAAGAAAATTCATCTTTTCTCTCGGGAAATTTTTTCCCCCAAAGCCTCAAAAACTGCTATATTCCCCCCTTACTCAAAAAGAAAAAACCCCCCAAACATTCTGAAGAATTACAGGCCTGTTTCTAACCTCCTTTTTAAACTCTAAAGTCCCTTTAAAAAATTGTTCTGAAACAACTCAATGCCATCTTTCTTTCAACAATCTCCTTCCCCCTTTTCAGTCCCGCCTATCGTGCCCCAAAACCCCGCACCCAGAAACCCCCCTTTTTTACACCTTTAAAAAAACTTTTGCACCTTCTGACTCAGGAAAAATTTTCCCTTTCACCTCATCCCATTGTTTTTCAGCCTTTTGACACATAAAGACCACTTTAATTTTTTTTTCCAAAATTTGGGAAATTTAAAAAATTTTTTTTATTTTAAAAATCTTTGTTGATTAAAAAATTTTTAAAAGTGTTAAATTTCGCCCCTTTTTTAAAATTTTTAAATTTTTTTTTAAATTAATTAAAGTTACAATAACCTTTTTTATTTAACCATCCCCAGATTTTAGAAATTCTTAAAATTTCCTTTTTAAAAAATTCCGTGGTTAAATTCCAAAAACTTTTTTAGAGAAAAATTCCTAATGCTTTTTAAACCCCCCCCCCTTCCCCCCAAAAAAAAAACTTTTTTAATTAAAACTTAAAATTTAAAATTTTGGAAAAACTCCTTTTCCCCCCCCTTTTAAAAAATTCAACCCGTTTTTTGAAAAATAGTCCCCTTTTTGGGGTAAACTAATTCCCCATTAACAAAAAAAGGTTTTACATTTCAAAAATTATCCCCCCAGTTTTCGGCCCCCCTTTTAGTTCCCCCTCCCTTTTACTTAAAACAATTAACCGGCGCCCAATTTTGGGGGAAAATTTTCGAAAAAAATATCCTTGTCCAAAAATTGGGTTGGCCCGCCATCCCCAAACCCCCCCCCTCCCCTTAAAACCTCCTTTCCCCCTTCCCCTTTTTTCTGGGGAAAACCCCCCTTCTTGCAATTTCCTTTTTCCCTTGGCTTGGTCCCCTGGGCCCCAGCCCAATTTATTCTTTAATTTTTTCCCCTTTCCCCTCTTCAACGTATACAAAACTCTGCAGCTCGACTAGTCTCAGAAAAAAAAAAACGAAACACATTTTCCCCCTCTTGCGATCTCTCCACGGCCCGCCTGTCCCCAGAGGGAAAAATATAAGATCTGTAAAAAACCCCTGTTACAAAAGTCTCCAAAAAAAAGGCCCTTTCCCACCCCTGGAATGCTTCCCCTTGTTCACCCTTCTCGTTCCCCCCCGCTCTGCTGCAGATAAACCTTTTGCTTAAAAAAAAATACCTAGATTCAACCCGTCCACTTTTTGGCCGTCGCTCTTCCTTTTTCTGGTTTCCCGTGAATTTGGGAAAGACCCCCCTCCCCTCCCTTTTTCCCCAAAAACCCACTTATGAAGCTTTTAAATCCGCCTTTAAGGGCGCATTTCTTTCAAACCTAAGAAATTTCCCCCCTCTTGTTTCAAACTCAAATTTTTGTCCCTGCCCCCAATAAACCCCCCCCCCCCCCCCCCATTAGCCTGCCCCAGTGGGACAACTTGTGTGTGTGTGTGGTGTGTGGTGGTTTTGGGGTTTGTGTGTGGGCCGCGCGCCGTGTGTTTTTGCCAAATTTTTATTTTTAAAAAACGGGTTTAAATTGTGCGGGGTTTTGTGTTTAAAATTTGAAATTTTTTTAAAAAACTTTTAATCGTAAATGGGTGCAGTGAAAGAATAGGAGAAATGAGGGCGTTTGATTTGTTTTTTTTTTTTTAAGATTTAGCGCTGTATAAAATTCCATGTATTATTATTTTGTATTATTATTAATGCCCCTTTAAAAACCCCCGGTTGGGAGATGAAAAAACCCTTACAAAATTTATTTTTAGATGATATTGATGGGTTTTCCCCGGTGAGGGAGATGTTTTTTGGGACTTTGCAAAACGATTGGTTTAACTGAAATTTAAAAGGGTTTGGGGATGAAAAAATTTTGCTCTGAAAAATTTAAAAAAAGGGAAAAAAAGGTGAAATTTTAAAACAAAACAAAACTCTAGTCAGAAGGCCAATAGCTTCAGAAGTAAAAGAGAAAGTCATTTCATCTATTTTCTTTGGGGTTAAGTTAAAAAGCAGAGGTTTAAACAAGAGCTGTGCGGGGAAAATCATCAACCCAAGGAAAAAATCCAACTAATTTTACAGAGACAAAAAGCATCAGTCCGAAAAAAAAAATGAAACTATTGCCTGAAAATGAAATTTTGCTTTCCATCTTTATTCCCCAAGCAACTCGTATAGAAGGATCAACAGCTGAAAGGGGATTTCCCATAGACTTGTTTTTAAATTTTTTTAGCCAATTTTGGGGGGGGGACATTACAATAATCAAACAAAGGAAAAATTTAAATGGTCATGAAAAGAAGCTTAAGTAAAGGTTTTTACACTCCCAAAAACCAAGTCTTGAAAGACCAATTTAAAAAGGCCAAATGTCCGGGAGGAAAAAAATCCCGGCAGGCCCGGGGAGGGACAAATCAAGGCAGGGGAAACTGAAAAAAAGGGGAATGACAAATTTCTGGATGGGAAACCCCCAAAATTTTTCCCAGATTTCAAGGGGGTGTCACTGCCACAAAAAGGAAAAATGGCGTTCTCAAGAGTGTGCAAAAATACCCCAAAAAACCCCTCGAGTAAAGGATCTAGTATGATGTAGTGCGTAAAGTATGTTTGTATTTTCCAAAAAGGCAGTCAGGGAAAAATCTGTTTTAATTTAATTCGTTTATTGCCCAAAATCTTTCCGCTGGGAAACACAAAAACAACCCTTTAACTGTTTCCCTTTAAAATTTTTCCCCTTTTTAAAAAAAAATAAGGGCCCCCCGAAAAAAGAACAGTAGGAAAAAGAAAAAAAAATTTAAAACTAGACTACCCCGAGTAAAAACAAAACCAAAACAAGAAAAAAAGAGCAGTAATCCCTAATGTCCCCAACGTTGATTAAAGAAACACCTTAAGTTTTAAAATAATTAAAAATGGTTTTATTTTTTGGAAAAAAAAACCCCCTCCCCAATTTAATTTAAACCCCCCCCAAGACTTAAGTCATGCATTAAAAACAAAAAGACAAAAAAAGGGCAAAATATGACAACTAGACTTCCACCAATAAATTTATGAATAATTAAAACTATTGGGGGAAGTTGAAAACCAAAAAAATTCTGGTTTAAAGTGATTAAAAAAAAAACCCCCCCAAACTGTCATGGATGGCACCATAAATTAAAAATTTTGATAAACAGTCTTCAAACCCCGTATGCCAAAAAAAAATGCAAAATCAAAAAACTTTTCAAAACAAATTTCCCCCGAAAACTATTTTACATCTTCATTTTATCTTTTAACCAAATTGCTCTACCCTTTTGAAAACACCAGTGCTAGTGCCCAAAATTCTTTAAAAACCCTCAATAGCACTTACAAAAAGAGCACTCAAAGCAGGGTTTTCTTAAAGTCTTCTACTTTAAAACCCTAGCAGACTATGCAAAACTTTAGATTTTTCCGTTTAAAAAATTTATGTTTAAACCCCAATAAAAGGAAAAAATTCAATTTCATTAAAAATTAAGATTTTGGGCAAGCCCAAAACACCCCAAACTAAATTCCATATAAAATTCCCCTTTTCCCCACCAAAAATTTACTTACCCAAAAAATTTTGAATTGACCCTTAAAAAACAAGCCTACATACTCTGGGGAGCCTACTCTGAAACATACTACCAACATTTCTTGAAAACACCAAAGTCCCACCTCTTGCCCTCCTTCCCAAAACCCCCCTTAGGGATGTGCTTGTTTTAACTGGGAATCTGTTGCCCAGAAGGGTAAAGCCCGATCCATTCTGATTTTTGTCTCGGAAAAGAAAATTGGGTATAACATTTTTTCAGAAACCGGTTAAAAAACCCCACGGTCCCTGAACCCAAAATAAAACAACTGAACCCCCTGGTTTTAAAACTCTTTTTCTTTCCCCACCCTCCATGGAGGGGCATTGCCCCTGTTTTTAAAGATAAAAATCGAACCCGCTCTTTCTTTTTGCACTCCCTTTCCCTTTTTCACCCGAACTTTTGAAGTCCTGACTCAACTTCAATCACCCCGGCCACCCTATTACTTTCTGCTGAATTTTTCTGTCCACCCCCCAAGCCGTAAGAATAATCTGACATCTTTCCCTCTTCCATCCAAACGTTTCAGGGCATCCTGGATCGCTACAGGGCCCCTCCCCAGAAAGTTTTTATTCTCGGGGGACTTTAAAATTCCATTTTTTTTAAACCAAACTTCTTTCCCCACGTCAAACGTCTTTCTCTTTCTTTGTCAAAAACCCCCTCTTTCTCAAATGGGAAATTTAAAACAAAAGCAAAAAAAATCGGGACATAAAATTTTTGAAGGCTAATTACTGATGTTTCCCAAAAATTAAACACATCTGTATCCATCCTGATGAACTACTTTCTGAACATTCCCCTGTCCTTTTTTTTTCTAAACATTGCCCAAACCTATCAGAAAGAAAATGTATGTCACCCGTTTGCAACCTCAAGGCCAAGATAATTTAAAATTTTTTCTGCAAAGCTTTCTGAACGCCTTCACCCAAAAAACTGACAACAATAAAAACCCCTAAACACTACAACATGTTCTCAGCCAATTGCTTTATGGAATCATGCCCTCTCCCACTGACCGTCTCCCCGCCTGTAGGCCCTGTCCCTATAGGCCATGTCCAAGTCCTTCGGGTGAGACTATAAACCGAGGCCCCGGTTCGAAGCATGCAGAACATCTTGCGCACACGTTTAAAACCTTTTTCCGCTGCCCCGAAAAAAGTTGGCCCTTTTTGTCCGGTGGGAAAAGATTACAAAATTTTAAAAAAACCGTATACACACGCAAAAAAAAAAAATTCTTTGAGCGCTTTGATTTGTTGCTTTACAAATCCGCTATATAAATTCCAAACATTTTATTTTTAAAATTTTTATTATTATTATTTTTATTTTAAATATTATTATTATTATTATTATAAAATTTTATGTGGCCAGGGTACACCCATGACATCCGGGTCGCAAGCGCAAACGCGGGGAACTAGGCGGCGGGCAAAAAAAAAACGGAAATTGATAACACCCTTTCGAAAACAAAAAACAAAGTCAAGTCTAATTTTTTCAGAAAAAAACAAAAGTATTACTCTTCTAAAGTTTTTGACCCACGTCAAGGAAATCTCTTTTTCTCTCAATCACTCTTCTTGGACTGTGAGGAAAAGCCCTCTGCCTTCCACCACAACCACTCGAACTTCCTTCTATATTTTTCTCTTCATTTCAAAAAAGTCCAAAAAATTTTCGCTCCAACTGGATCAGACCCTTTCCAGCCCACTCCTGATCCCAAATTTCTCGGCACTCCCCCCTTTTCTTTCACCGACAATTGAAAAAAATCCATAATTCGAAAAAATGACTAAAAAATCATGCGATTTTTGAACCCATACCTGCTTCTCTTTTCACACAGTGCCCCACAACTTAAAACCTCTACACGAAAAAGTGAACTCACTCTTTTTTCAGGAAATTTCCATCAGCTCTCAAACTGCTATAGTCCAACCTTACAAAAAAAACTTTACCTTTACCCTAACATTTGAAAAATTAAAGACCTTTTCCTCTTCTTTTTTTTCTTAAGTCCTTTAAAAAAAAGTTCTCAAACAGTCAACAACCACCTTCCTCCAACAATCTTTTCCTGAGTTTTTAGTCTCCTATCGCGTCAACCCCGATGAAAAACCCCGCTATATACACTTTAAAACACGCTTTTTACTCGCTTTATTCCGGGGGAAAAACTCCCTTCTCATTACTCGACTTATCGGGCAGCCTTCGACCCCTTGACCCTCAATTCTTCTCTCCCGTCTTTAAAAACGTTCGGGTTTTTCTGGCACCCACAACCCCTGGTTAATTTTACCTTACGACCGATTTTAAAGTTGTATTTAAAAAAGATTCAAAAAAAAAAACCCGCCAAAATTAAAAAGTGAGTCCCCAAAAAAAAGGTCAGTTTAGGCCCCTTCTGTTAACTTTTAAAGCACCACTGTACATATAATAAAAGTATAAACACCATATTTTTTACGCAAAGATTGAAAAGAGTTTCTCCTGAAAATCTCCTCTCTCCTAGCAAATATGGTCCACTGCTTTGAAGATATTCAAAACTGGATGACAAACAAATTACAGCAAAATCAGAAAAACAAAGCCATGCTGTAGGGACCAAAACACAAACTCCTTCCTTACAACAGCGTCAAAGAATCGGCAATGACATTTCCCTCATCCACTGCTGTGGGTATCTGGGTGTTTTACGACGCACACTCTCTATGAAAAAAATTCATCACCCGGGGCCGTGTCAGCGTGCACTATCATTACGGCGTATTAGGGGCAATTCGAAAGTACCTGTCCACAGATAAACAGCCAAACTTGTCATTCCTTTTTTTTCACGTCGGGACTATTGAAATTCTCTTTTGGTGGTCTCCAGCATCATTTTCCCCCCCTTCAGAAAAAAACTCCGCAGCTCACTATTCTCAGAAAAAAAAAAAATTGGAGATTTTCCCCCCTCTTTGCGTCTCTCCAGGGCTGCCGTCCCCAAAAGAGATTTAAAGATCAGTACCCTCTTTACAAATGCCCCACAAATGCACCCTCCTCCCTCTGTGAATGTCTTCACCTGTACACTCCTTAAGTTCCCTCCGCTTGCTGCAGATACCTTGTGCCTACGAATACCTAAATTAAACCCAATCTCCCTTTTGGCCGCCGTTTTCCTATTTCCCCCCAAATCGACCTGAATGAGCTCCCTCTCTCCTTCCCAGAACCCTAGTTTGAAAATTTTTAAAATCCACCCTCAAAAATTATTTAAAACCTAAATTTCCCCCCTCCTATTTCATACAGATTATCCCACCCTTTACTAACCCAGTTATACCCTGCTAAAGTAAATGACCGGGGTGTGTGTGGGTGTGTGTGTGTGTTGTGTGTTTTTGAAAAAAAAAAATTGACTTTTGCAATTTTTGTCATAGATTTGGTCGCACGTACCATGTTGTAATATATGTTTGAACTTTGTTATTTGTCTTTGGGTTGTTGACTGTAAGATTGGTTTAATGCATGCGCTTGTTTTGTCTTTGCAAGAATACGCTATCAATTTCCATTTTATTATTATTTAAAGTAAAGGAGTTTTAAAGAAAGCTATGTATCCCTTTTCAAAGTACTAACTGTATGCAAAAACAAACAGTTTTTGCACATGTACCCAAAAAATTTTTTTAAAGGGAATGGTCACAATTTCACCTTGTCATATAACAATAAATTTAAACCCATTATGTTTGCTCTAAAACATTGCTATTGGTTAAAACTGAAAATTTATCATAAAAATTTATTTAGTGGCTATTTTAAAATTGGGTTTTTTTTGTTTTTATTACGTTCTAAAATTTGACGCTACATTTTACTTGTCAAAAAAAAAGAGCCAAATAGCTTGGGAAACTTTGGGGACTGTTTTAAAAATCTTTTTTAAGGGGCTTTAAATTTTGCCCCGTTGTTTTATAAATTTTTTTTTTTTAATACTTTTTTCTATTTCTATAGTGGCAATATTTTATGATGAATAGCTTGTGTTGGTGTTGTCAAAGAAACATATTATCCAGATGATATAAATTCAAAAATGTACTCTTTGGCTCTGCCACTGTCTGTCACCCTCCTCCCCATCCCCCCCCCCCCCGCTCTCCTTCCTCCCCTCACCCCCTCCTTCCCCCTCTCTCTCCCCCCTCTCTCTCCTCTCTCTCCTCTCCCCTCCCCTCCATTCTTTTTAAAACACTTTAACACAGAATGCAGAAATTCCGTTGTTATAATTTTGAAATTTTTTTTGATTTTTTTTTTCAAATCATCAATTTTTTATTTTCTATATTAAACGGGTATTTTTCAAAATTTTTAAAATTGTTAAACTTGTTTTTTTTAATTTTAGACATATTTTTGTATGCGGATTTTCTTTTCAGCTACATTTTGGTTGTTTATTATTAAAGCTGTATTTTAAAGGGTGAGAGGGTTTGGTGGGTGTTTTTTTAATGCCATTTATCTGATGAAAAAAACCCTGGAAATTACTCTCTCTCCTCTCTTTGGTATACCTTTATATATGAAATTAATTTTTTTTAATAAATGTTTGGTTATACATTTTGTGTCTTTTTTTTCATCGTCCAAAAAGCATACAATATTTTCTCCGCCTTAAAATCAATACACCATGCTTCTTGGAAATGTATTGAGTGATTTTAAACGTTTTCCCTAACTTCCAATTTTTTTACTGATGCTATTGTTGGGGGGGCTGTTAAAATTTTTTAATATCGGGCTCTTTGACTTTTTGAAACCCTAACTTGATATGTTTATTGATGTATGTTTAAAAAAAGGTTTTTTTTGAGGATGTTTTATCAAATTTGATACTGGTTTTTTTTGATGTTGAGTACCCTGAAAATTTTTGTTTCCCTTCCTCTCTCCCCCTTTCCTCCTCTCTCTCTTCTCTCCCCTCTCTCTCTCTCTCTCTCTTTTCCTCCCCCTCTCTCTCTCTCTCTTTTCTCCCCTCTATTTTACTTTACCCATACTATCAAATTGCCCCGTAACTGACGCCCGGGGGCACCCTCAAAGACTCAACAACCGTTCCCCCATTCCTCTCTCTGTTTCTCCCTTTTCCCAGGGTTTTTTTGAGCTGGGCCCTGCCCATTCGTGATGTTATCCTCCCAGCTTTTCCCTTGGTTGCCTCTTCTTTTTCCCCCCTTTGGGACATGCCTTGCAAAACTGTCCATTTTTCAGAATATCCTGGTCGTCAGTGAACACTTCCCTTTTTGTTTTCGATTTTTAAAACCCTTTTCTTTTTCGTGTAGTAAGGTTTTTCACCAGCTGATATGCTTTCTGATTGTTTTTCTTGATGTTCTTTTCAATGTCTTGGCACTTTTTACCGATCCATTCTCTTTTGCCTCCGTCATGGATTTCCTGATTTTTTTTGACTGCCCTATATTTTTTGCTTTTCTTTTTTTTTCATTTTTCTTTTTTCTTAAATCTCACCTTGTCGCATGTTGTAGGTTTAGGGGGACCCAGGGTTTTTTTGATGGGTGTTTCCCAAGAACCCGCTTCTTTTTCAGTAACTGCTGATTAAAAACTATTCGTCAGTGAAACTATGTCTGAGTCTTCACAGTGAGTCTCAAACTTTCCACCTTCCTTCTAAAAAAATTCTATACCTCTGGGTCCTTCGCTTCTGAGGTCAAATTTGACCCGATTTTTTCCCGCTTGTGGTTTTTCTTTAGACTAGTCGGAAAGTCATCATCAAAATTTTAAACTCCCATTCTGTCCGGAAAAAACTTCGTGTCTGTGCTGTTCGCTAACTAAACCGTTTTTTCACCATGAGTAATCTATTTGGGTTTTGGTGTTCTCTTTTGGGTATGCCATGCCCTTTTTTGGGATCTCTAGTGGGGGCCCAAGTGTATTCCTAGCGGGAGTGGTTGTTACTGGCAAACTCCAGGAGTCTAAAGCCTCTTTCATTTGATTGGTTATTTCAATGTGGCCTACAAAGCCCCCCATCTTTCCATGCACTTCTCCCACCCTTTGGGGTTCCAGTTACCTTGCACAACAGGATGTCTTTTTGGGTGTTTGATTCAGAACCCCTTTTTAGCTGGGCATAAATTCTTCTACGGCTTTACTGTGAGGCTGTGTGGGGCTATGCCTTACTAAGTTATTTAAAGGGGGTTGCCCTCAGGCGGATGGGGAAAAGTCTGCGGCCAGGTGACAGCCATGACGGGGTTCCGGTGTCTTTGTGAACGAAAACCCCACGCCGTGTTATTTTATCCGTTTTTTCCCCTGTAGTATAATTTTTTGGTCTTTCCCGGGTCGTTGTTTCTCCTTTTTTTTCCACCTGACTTTGCAGAGCCCCAAGGGTGTGCCATTTATATCTGGAAATCTCATGTGTCCCGTTCTTCCACTTTGCCTGCAGCTCTTGTGCCGTACTTCCATGTGCCAATGATGGTGTTGTTTCTGGCAGAATTTTGCTGCGTTTTACATCTAGCTACTTTTGACATCGTCCTGATGACAACAGAAGGCGTGGTCCTTGGTAACCCGGGGCGACCGATCCCGGGAGGAATTCGGCGCTTTTTTATGGGGGTATTTTGGGGAAATCAAACCCGGGGGAGCCCCCCCCCCTCTCCAGGTCGGTTTTTTGGGTTGGGGTTTACCCCCATATCCATATTACTAATATAATCAATGATCATTTTTAGGTTAATGTTTAATTCATTTAAAAGTATATGTTTTTTATCCAAAAATTAATGATAAGAACAAGTTACAAACAAACGCTGATAAAACTGAAGATACTTGTAGGGGCCCAAAAACAAACTCTTTCCAAACACCAGCTTCAATAGGCAATGCATCAGTCCTCATCCCTGTAGAAGATCTAGGGGTCATTATCGAAAAAGCACTCTCTTTTTCAAAAATTCATCACCCAGACCCTGCAGTAAGCACTATCAAAACGGGGATAAAAGTCAATTTGAAAGCACCTGTCCACAACGCATCATCCAAATCGTGGCATCCTCATTCTTTAAATTGGACATTGCAAAACTCTTTTGGTGGTTTGCCACATCATCTTCCCCTCCCCTTTTAACGTATACAAAACTCGCAGTAGACTATCCTCAGAAAAAAAAAAAACAGAGCACATTACCCCCCCTTGGTCTCCCACTGGTGCCTGTGCCACAAAAAAAACATAAGATCATACTCTCTGCACAAAAGTTCTACAAAACAGCACCCTCCTACCCCGTGAATGTCTTCAAACCCCTACACTCCGTTCCCTTCGCTCGCTGCAATTCCTTGTGCTTACAAATACTAATTCAAACCACCACCGTCCCGTGGCTTTTATCTATTTCTGGTCCATCGATTTGGAATGGCCTCCCCATCTCTTCGCCAAAGGCCTTTTTTGTGACACTTTTAAAACCCGGCCCCAGACAATTTGTCTCAACCAAAATTCCTTCCCCGTTTCACTTCTAGCGTCCCCCTTTTTTTTACAGCCAAAATTCCCATCCCCCTGCCAAAGTGTTTAAAACCGGTGTGTGGTTGTGTGTGTGTGTGTTTGGTGGGGGGGGTTGTGTGTGTGGGGGTGTGTGTGTTGTGTGTTGATTTGGACTTGTTAGAACTAATACTTGCATGGTTGTTGACTGTTAAAAATGAGTAAGTGAAAACGCTTTGTTTTTTCGTGCAAGATCAGGCTATAAAATTCCATTTATTATTATTATTATTATTATTTTTTATTATTATTATTATTTTATTTAAAATTTTTATTTTTTTATTATTATTATTTTTATTATTATTATTATTATTTTTTAATTATAAACGCATATCCTTTTTTTTAAACAAATTTAACTATGTTTTTGAAATTTTAAATTTTAAGCATTAGGGATTATGTATTGTTAAAATATATTCATCTTTAAAAACATGATGTTGTTTTTGTAGTAGGGCTTTTTCCTTGTTTTGTTTATAGACCCTAAACATGTAAGGGCCGGATGCCAAAAAAAAATATGCGCAGGGTTTTTTTGTTTACCCTTGAAAAAAAAAAAATTCATTTATTTAAAAGATTCATTTAATTTTTCCTCTCTCTTCTCTCCATCTCTCTCTCTCTCTCTCCTTCTCCTCTCCCCCTCCTCTTCCCCTCCTCCTCTCTCCTCTCTCTCTCTCACTTTTTCCCCCCCCTTGTCTTTTTCCCCAGTATATCATGGGTTTAAAGTTACTGTTTTTTTGAAATAAATTTTGAGATTGATGACGGGTTTTCAGCAAACTCAAATGTTAGGAATGGGAGGGTATATCACAGACTTTTCATCATCATCATAATTAGCCATTACACCACGGGGTGTAGGGGAGCAACAAAGCGCTTCCACTCCCGCCCTTTTTGAGCCAACCTAGCACTGATCCCCCAAAGTCCTGATGGCTTCATCTCACTTTCTACAGTTCTTCCCCACGTTGCTTTTGGTCTTTCCCTTTCTTTTTTCCTTCTTGGGGTTTCCCGTGCAAAGCGTCTTTTGATTTACGTGGGGCTCTTTAAAGGGTTGCCCAATCCATTCCACCGCGTTGGTGATGATGGTTTTTATGCTTCTTGCCAAAATCAAAATAGGGGTTCATTGGGATCTTTGGCCAAAAAAAACCGGGGGAAATTCTTCGCAGGGAAATTTTTTTTGGAAGGATCGAAGTTTGGTAAAATCCACTTCCGTCTCCTCCAGCACTCAAACCGAAGGAGCGTAGACACAACACGCTCTGGTTATAGCTTCAGCTTGGGGTTGGTGCTGTACTGAGTTATCTCCAGAATTTTCATCTCCCCCAAAAACTTCCCGCCTTCCCAGTACACAGCTTTTTTAAAAGAGGATAATGTTTGAACTTGAAGCATTTTTGTTTTTCTTTGAACCAGCTACCTTTCTCGTAAACGTTTTTTTTTCGAATTCTTTAGAATTGGAACAGGAAGATCGGACAAAACGCACACAACCCGTGGCATTTCCTCACAGCCCTCTATGGTGACTTATCCGGTGCAGGGATTTTCCCCCCAAATGTCAGAAGGGATGGAAAATGCCACCTGCAAACAAGGATATCCTTTTTTTACTGTCTCTGAAAAGCCAAATGTGGGAAGAAACTAAAAATGCTGCCAGAGCCTTCCAGAGTCAGCGGGAATTTTCTCTTATACTAACATTCTGATTTAGCATGGGGGAAACCATGAAAAAAACCCAGTTATTGTTAAATACAAAGTACCCAGTTAGATCTTAAACTGAACCCATGCAAGAGAGCAAACACTTCATTTGTAATTGTTTTATCAATTATTAAAGGGTCTTTTTCGCAGTAAAAACATTTAATCTATTAAAACTGTGTTGTTTCTAGCAAAAAGACACAAGAAAAGGATAACGGAGAAAAAAACATGGCAAAGGTCCGGTTGCATTGTCAGGGGATGAAATACAAGAAATGATTATAGCAAACATATTTCCCTGCAAGAAAAACATGCCGGAACGGTTTAGGCCCGAATACCAACAACCCCGGCCCTTTCCCTTGGAGCGTTTCCCCGGGTGGAGGGAAAAATATGCGACTGGGACCAAAAACAGCGATCAAAACCCCGCTGAGAGGACATATTGGGACATGGAACTCCGTACCTTCACCAGTGGGAAGCTAAAAAAACCCAAAAAAGGCAAGGAATAAAAATTTCCGTAATCAAAAAAATAGGGGCCGGGGGGGAAATTAAAAAAGCTAATTTTGGGGAATAAAGGGGAAAGGGGGGAAAAAATAATTTTTTTTTAACCCCCAAAACCTTTTTAAAAAAAACATTTACAAACCCTTTAATGGGGCAGTTTGGGGGGAAGGGGGGGGGGTTTTGGGGGGGGGGAAATGCTCATAGGAAGCTTTTCCCAACATCAACTCAGCTCTAAAACTTCTTTACTTCAAGAAGGCCTTCGCCCGGGTTGGCAAGAAGCTCTGGGGCAAGTCATGAGGACTAAAGCTTCGAGGAGGGCCCATTTAAGGGCATCCAGGCCTGTATGACACTCCCCCAGTGCAATCCTCATGGGTGGAGAAATCGGGGGGGTTCTTCCGGATTTATTGGGGTTGACAAGCTGCCCGCTATCCCCCCCTTCTTTTCAAAGGTTTTCCCGAGAACTCATGCAGGGCCCCCCTTGACTTTAAGACCCCCACAAAGGAAAGGAGGCCATCGCAATCTTCGATTCGCAGACGTATTGATCTCAGGGCCGCATGAAAAGAACTCCGGATCTCCCCCACCAGACTGGAAAAAACACCCCAATTTCCCCACGAAAGGGAGATCAGCAGGGAAAAAAGGGGCAAGATCCTGGGGGAAAGTAATTTACACCAAACCCCTTCCCACCAGCATCAAGATGATTTGGCGAGACACTAGAGGAGGTCGAAACTTTCAAGAAACCTTTGGAGCATTCCCATCACCAAAGAAGGTACGAAAACACAAGAGGTAAAAGATCAACTTGTTGTGGAAACTCTCCTCCTTTGACTAAGCTGGCGAAAGTGTGGAAAAAAACCCCATAGCATCAAAACCCCCCACACAAAGGAAGGGACTCCAAGGCACTCGCCCAAAATCCTTTTGCCTTGAAAAGTTTGTAAAACCAGGGTACTTACTGCCGATCTAGAATGTCGAATTCCAACCTTTGAGATGAAGAAACCTCAAAAGGGACCCTGAAAATCACCTACAGAAAACCCGTAAAACCAAAGAAATACGTCTGGCACAGATCGGGCAACCCGGCTGGCAAACAAGAACCATTGCTAAAAACAGTCAAACGAGGAAACCCCAAAAAGGTTTTTTGGGCCCCACAACAAGGGATTAAAAGCCTGTCAAAGACCCTTTCCCGCGGGAATGGTTTGGGAAAGGGAGCAAGGAGGCAGGGACGACCACGAAAAAAGCTAGAACCCAAACATCAAGGAGTGGACCGGCCTTACTTTTTACCAAACCCTCCTAAAGCAGCCCGGGACGAACCTTTGGGGTCCACTTGCAACGTCCGTGGGGTACCCCAAACGTCGTCCCGCCCAAGGGAGAGTGATGATTGATGATGATTTTTCCAAGGGAAAAGAATCGTGACACAGTGGTATAAAAAAAATGGAGGCTAAGAAAGATTTTGAAAATTTGAGGAAGTAAAACACTGGCTTTTTCTCTTATAAAGTCATTTTTTAAAAAATGGTGAAAATTTACCAGTGTTATTTTTCAAAATAGTCATCTTTTCGCCCGTAGCTGAAACCGTGGGGGCACCCTAAAAGATCAACAACCATTCCCCATTCCCTCTCGTTCTGCCTTTCTCAGGGTTTTTTAGTTTAGGCTGCCATTCGCTGATTTTATCCTCCCAGCTCTTCCTTGGTCTCCCTCTTCTTTTCCCCCTGGACAGTCCCCTTGAAAAACGTCTTTGCAAGCCCTTTTGGGATTTGTGACATGCCCATACCTTTTAAGTTTCGTTTTTCACGATCGTTGAAGTTTTCCCTAGGGTCCAATGGTTTGCTGGATTTTGTTATGCACGCTTTCGATGCTTATGTGGTCTTTTGTAGGGGATGCCAAGGGTCTCCCAAAGATCTCTCCCACCGCCTGTACTCTTTTTCTCCAAATCGCAGTCAGGGGCCATGATTCACAGGCATACAAAATTGGGTATTAAAAGGGGCGCATTGTCTATTTGGAGATAAGTGAGATATTTTATCCTCCAGATGGGGTTTAGTTTTTACAAAGCTGTTATTGTCTGTGGGAGTCCTGCTACTACTTTGGGTTGGATCCCCGGTCGATACAATGCTCCCCCGGTACTTGAAGCTTTTTAACTTTTTTCCCCCTTCTGGTCATTAAAGTGATATCATGCTAATTTCCGTTGGTGTTATTAGTCATCTTTGGTCTTCTCTGCACTGATTTCCTGCCGTATGTTTTGGAGGCCTTATTCAATGTTCGTTAGGGTGGGAACTCTTTTTTTTTTTATCCTGCTTTTCCTCAAGGCATCTGCAAAGCGGAGGTTTGTGATCGTTCCCACCAATGCTGCTGACCTTCTGATGTTCCAGTGCTCGCCATGATTTTTCTCAAGGAAAATGTTGAAAAAAGGGGTGAGAGTAGACGCCCTGCCTTATCAAACCCTTTTTCGAAACCCTTTCCAAGTTTGTTGTAAACTGCACTGGTAGCCTCGCTTACAGCTGTTTGATGACTCTGATCGGGTTTGCATTGAGCTGACAAATTCATGGTTCCAAAAAAGCTGCATGCCACAACCCTGTCAAAGCCTTCTTAAAATCGATAAATATGGTAAAGGTCTTGTTGATTTTAAAGGGTACCGCTCACATAGTATTCTGGGGGGAATATCTGTTTGGTTGTGCGGGCCCCTGCTCTAAAACCTGCTTTTTCCCAGCATGAGGCCTGCTTGTGGTTCATCTTTCAATATTATCTGCAGATGCCTTGTTTGGGGTGGCATATGGGGCGATTGTGGGGTAATTAGGGCTTTTGTTGAAATTTTCCCTTTTTCTTGGGGGGTGATTAGAGTGAGTGTCCATGTTTTTGGCCCCTTTTTCCTGTCTCCCAAAGATCTTGTTGCAGATTCTTGTAGGGCGCTGATCATGGCTTCCCCTCCACTTGGACCAACTCAGCTGGAATTTTTGCACCCCTCTGCTTTCCCTTTTTCAGCGATCTGACTGCTGTTTCCACTTTTTCTCGGAGGATAGGGGACTGTCTGTGTCTTTGCTTGCTGGTACTTTAAAGGACATCGGGATCTCCTGCGGTTTAAAGTTATACGTGGGAGCAGTATTCTGCCCAAACTTTTCAGAATACCGGGTCTCAGTGAGACACTTCCCATTTTTGTCTTGATTGTTAAACCTTTTTCCCTGTTTTGTCTAGTCGGGTTTCTTTCACCAGCTGATATGTTTTCTTGCTATTGTTTTCTTGATGTTCTCTTCAATGTCTTGGCACTGTTCACCCGATCCATTTCTCTTTTGCCTCCGTCATGGACTTCTGATTCTTTTTTTGACTGCCCTATATTGTTCTGCTCTTTCTTTTTTTTCATTTTTCTTTTTCTTCAACTCTCTACGCTTGTCGCAATAGTTGTAGGATGTTAGGTGTGACCCATGGTTTTTTTGACTGGTCGGTGTTTGCCAAGAAGCTCGTTGCTGTTTCAGTAACTGCTGTATTGAAACTATTCGTCAGTGTATCTATGTCTGAGTCTATCACAGTGAGTGCTGCAAAAAAAATTCCCCCCTATCCTTGCTTTAAAAATTTCTAATACCTCTGGGTCCTTCAGCTTCTTGAGGTTTAAAAATTTGATCCCCGATTTTGTTCCGCTTGTGGATTTTTCTTTAGACGTAGCCGGAAAGTCCCTCATCACAAGATCATGATCACTCCCTATGTCTGCTCCTGGAAAACTTCGTGTCTGGCGATGTTAACGCTAGACTGAAACCGTCTTTTCACCATGATTTTAATCATTTGGTTGTGGTGTTCTCCATTTGGGCTATGCCATGACCATTTTCTGGATTTCTTGTGTGGGCCAAGTGTATTCACTAGCTGGAGGTGGTTGTTACTGGCAAACTCCAGGAGTCTCAAGCCTCTTTTATTTGATTGGTTATTACACAAATGCCCTCCCAATCTTTCCATGCATCTTCTCCTACCTTGGCGTTCCAGTCACCTTGCACAACGAGGATGTCTTTCTTGGGAGTTTTATTCAGAACCTCTTGTAGCTGGTCATAAAATTCTTCTATGGCTTCATCTGTGCAGTCTGATGTAGGGGCGTATGCCCGTATACAGTTATGTTTAAAGGGGGTTGCTCTCAGGGTGATGGTAATAACGTCTGCTGGACACAGGCTGACAGCTCATGACGGTGTTCACAATGTCTTTGTGAACGAGAAACCCACGCCGTGTTCATGTTTATCCTGTTTTCCACTGTAGTATAATTTGTGGGCTTCCTGGGTTGTTGTTTTCTCCCATGTTTTTCCACCTGACTTCGCAGAGCCCAAGGATGTCCCATTCATATCTGGACATTCATGTGTCAGTTCTTCCACTTTTCCTGCAGCTCTTAGTGTCCGTACTTCCATGTGCCAATGATGGTGCTGTTTCTGGCACGGATTTTGTTGTGTTTTACATCAGTAGCATACTTTCGACCTCTGTCCTGATGAGCAACAGAAGGCGCGGTCCTTGGTAACCCGGGCGATGACCGATCCGGTATGGAAATTCTGGCTGTCTTTGTCATTGGTGTATCTTGGGCAAATCATAATAGTACATCCACAAAAAACCCGAGTTAAAGACAGTATTCAACAAGTGAAATAATAATAATTAATAATAATAATAATAATTTTTAAAAATAATAATAAAAAAAATAATTTACTAATTTTAAGGCTGAATCTTGTAAATAATAAAAAAACAAAACCAAGCGCCCACTTCACCCCCAACAAACCAGC
>CM054150.1:59700799-59738178 GCA_028751875.1 Rapana venosa
TTCTTCATCAACCTTTCCCCTATCCCGTACCTAAGGATGAAAGCCTTTCTTGCAAAACTTTGGTCGAAGTTTTTTTGTAAATTTAGCAAGACTCAGTGATGAGGGCAGGACTCAGAGATCCCCTCAGATGTTTGCGGAACAAAGAAGGACAAATATTTGTGTAAAATCAGGTATTTTCTGATACTGTGATTGCAGTAGGTTAATATCAGTTACTGCCGCCCCGGTGTGAGTCCCAAAACCCCTTTTTATTGGGGGAAAAGGATCAGCTTCCCCTGTTTTTTGGATCCTTTTTGTTGTAATTTACATTACTATTTCTGCTCCACAAATTTAAAAATAAAAATAATAATAATAATAAATTGGAATTTTATAGCGCTGAATTTTTAAAAAAAAAAAAACAAATCGAATCGTTGCACCAAAATTTTTCAGGCAGAACTCCCTTAAACTAATAAAAAACAAAATTTCCCAAAACCTGCGCGGCAAGTACCAGCAGCCAGCACACCCACCAAACAACCAAAAACCAAAACACACCACGCACGCACCACACACACCCCACCCCCAAAACACACACACGGAAAAACTTGAAGGGGAAAGATGCTGTTTGAAAATTATGACAGATGTGTGGGGGGGAAAATCCAGGGAGGAAATAATGTTGTTTTTTAGCTGGGATTTGAAAGGGATCAAGTAAGGCTTTTTGGCGAAGTGAAAGAGGGAGATCTTCCGGGGGATGGCCCAGAAACAAGAAGGGGACGGCCAACATGGTTTTTTTAATTGGGTGTTCGAAAGCAAAGTTTCGCGGCTGAACGAAAGGTGGGGAGGGGTACAGGGGAAACAGTTTTCAGAGATAAGGGGTGGCAGATTTGTGGGGCTTTTGAAACAAGGGTTTTGATTTTATACTCCCCTTTTTTTGAGACAGGCAGCCCGTGAAGGATCGCAGAAAGGGGGGTATGTGTTCAATTTTTTCTTTCTAGGACCATCGAGCTGCAGAGTTTTGATGCGTTGAAAGAGTGGAAGATTGCGGAGGCCACCAAAAGAAATTAAATGTCAAACGTGAAAGAATTGGGATGACAACCCTTGGAAGTTGCATCAGGGGCAGATACTTGCGAACGCGCTTATGCGCCGAAATTTGATTGTAGCAAGACGGCAGGTCGGGGGTGATGAATTTTTCTAAAGGTGTTGTAAGAACACCCCTAAATACTTCACCAAGATTTTGGAAAAAGGGAAACGGACTTTTCCCCGAATTCTATTGAATTTTGCAATAGAGAAAGTTTAAAATTTTGGGTCCCCTATGAGCAGGTTCGGTTTTATCGGCTTTAAGTTGAACTTTTCTAGTCATCCATTTTTGAATGTTTTGGGGCGTAGGCAATTTGCAGGGGGGAAGGCAATTTCAACATATCGCGCCGAAGCTGAGTATCATCAGCATAAAAAAATGATCAATATGGTGGTTGTTATTATATGTGAGAGGGGAGCAGTGAAAGAGAGAAAAGAGAACAGGCCCAACTGACCCTCGGGACTCCACTTTCCATTCTACAGGTTTTTGATAAATTTTGTTTACAATAACTTTCTGGAACCGGTCTGTGGGTATAAGAAAACCCATTGAGGGCTGGCCGTTAATACCAAACTTTTTTTGGGGGCGAGAAAAAAAATTTGGTGTCTAGGGTATCAAAGGCTGCAGATAAGTCAAGAAAGGAGGAGGGAGATTTTTCCTGCATCAGAACAAGAGAAGTGTATCTAAAGGTGGACGGGGTGTTTCGGTGCTGTGTTGGGCAAAGGGCAACGAAAAGGGGGAAATCAGGGAAATGAAGGTGACTGTTAGCGTTTTGAGAACAACTTTTTCTAGTATTTTAAAAGAGACAAAGGTAATTTGAGAAGGCCTAAAATTTCTTCAAAAAGTTGGGGACGAGGCGTGCTTTTTCAGTAGAGGTGTGACTATGCTGTTTTTAAGAGCGATGGAAAAATTTCCGACGAAGAGATATTTACATTTTAGTGATAAAAGGAAAAAGTGGGGAAGCTTTTGTAGAAAAACGGGAGCAGGATGGGATCAAGGTCGCTGATTTTATAGTCATTTCCTTCAAAAATGTCATGATTTTTTTTTTTCACTTGTGGATGGAAGGAAAAGAGAGGAGGCCATGAACTGGGGATCAGGAGGCCAGGCGGAATTGATCTGATCCACGGGGCGTTGTTTTTAACTTTTCTGAAAAAAAGCAGAAAATATGGTTGGGGAAGTTCAGACGGCTGGGTTTAGGCAGAGGATTGTTTTTGCAGACCAAATTTGGGGTGGGGGAAAAAAAGAGATTTTAGGGATGAGCACAGAAAAATTTGGAAGGAGTAGCCCCTGTTTTTGCGAAGGGATTAAGAGTTTGACTTTGTTTATTTTTTTTCGGAAAAGCTGTTGTTGATTTCGGTTTTTGTTCCCCATGCCATTCTAGTTTGCCGGCGTTTGCCTTTTTGCTTCAAGAGTCTTTGGGGATACCATGGCGACAGGGGGCTGCAGGGAGGAGAGATCATAGGAGGTGCATGCCATCAAACAGTTTTGGGGGAGAATAGTGTTAAGTGACAGAAGGCAGTGGGTCAGAGGTTTGTGAAAAACGTTCGAAACTTGTGAAAAAGGGAAATGCAAGGCCTAAATTTTCGATGAGTAACAAATTTTTTTTTCTTTCCCGACGGGTTTTTTGGATGTTGAATGGGGAAAAAAAATGGCGGATGACAGAAAGCAGTTCGTCAGTGACCAAACAGATGTACAAGATTAAATGAAGCTATAATCAGCCTCTAAAATATGACCAAACTTGCGTTGCTTTTGTTTACCATTTTGGGGAAGAGAATGTTGGACAGAGAAAAGAAAAACGTTTGACATTTTGGAGAAGACGGGGTCGAAAGAAGTTAAATCACCAATAAAAATAAGTTTAGGGGAGAGAGGCTGTGTGGTCGAGAGTGACTGGAATTCTTTGGGAAAAAGGATGTGGTTTTTTTATGGCTGGGGGGTGGACGTAAAGGCAGCAATAAAAAGAGTGGCCAGTAGGTTTAATGATTTCGCAAATTCAAATATTTATTGAGAATTGGGAAAGGTTGGACTGAAAGAAAAAAATGGGCCAAAGTCTTGAAATTAGGCAATCCCACCCCTCGAGAAGTCGGGGGAAAGAAATGTTTTTAAAACCAAAGGAGTCACTTTTTATTTTTTGGCTCTGGGCCTTGGTTGAGCCCAAATTTCGGTGAGGAAGGTTAAAATCAATGTTTTTTCAGAGATGAAACGGGAAAGTATCGGCTTTTCTTTGGACAGACAGCTGCACATTTTAACAAACTTTAAAGAAACGAAAGGTGGAGAGGTTGAAATGAAAAATGGGAGTTTTAACAAGCATCAAGGAAGAGCGAAGGTATGGGAGTTGCGGGAGCGGAAGAACAGACAAGAGTTTGGAAAAGGTGAATCAGGATAAAATGGTGAAAAGAACTTTGGGAACAGGGGATTTGGTTTTTGAAAACCCTCAGAAAATACATAAACACAGCAGAACAAAAAAACTTTTTCAGAGTTACAACAACAAACAATCAAAACTAAAGGGCCACGGGAAGTCATGGGACAGGGGGAAAAAGCATTGTCAGGGGAACAGAAATGACGTCAAAGTGAGGGGGGAGACACAGAGAGGGAAGCCCACCACCGGCGATGAGTCGGATGAAATTTTAAGTGTGTGATAACTGCTTAATATCAGGGGCAAGCCCGTATTTTTTTTGACAAAATCAGGGGGCAGCATAGCCTAATGCCCCCCGGGCCCACGCCATGGTAGCAGAACAAAAACACACAAATTATTTAGGGGTGGTGTTTTAGTTGTAATCCGTCATATTGTGAAAAGGCACAGGGGCAGATTAAAAGGGCACAAAGACCAGGCACAGTCAGGTAAACACAATTCATAAGTCGAACGAAAACAAAATTTCGATTCAAACAAAGATGAAAATATAAAACAAAAATCTCAAAAGTAGATAATAACAAAGAAAAATTTCTGACCAAAAAACCAGGGGGAAAACACAACAAAAGATGTCAAAATTTTTTAAAGGAAACCCAAAAAAACCCCACAAAAACCCGCTTTTAAACACAGAGCCACACCAGGCGCCAACAGCCAAAGGGGAGATAACTCCAATAAAACTGAGTGGGCAGATCTCTGACTGTGGTTGTCGCCACCGCATATTTAAAAAATTACCCAAAAAATCCAGCAATGGTGGCAGAAGCATACTGTTCCTGACTTTCCCTAAAAAAAAAAAAAAGGGAAAAATTTTTTTGGGGGGGGTTTTTTTTTTAAACAAAAAAAAAAAAATTTTTTAAAAAAACCAAACAAAAAATTAAAAAAAAAACCCCAAAAAGGGGGGGGGGAAAAAAAAAAAAAAGGGGGAAAGGGGGGGGCCAAAGGGGGGGGCCCCCCGGGGGCCCCCCCTTTAATTTTAAAATTTTAAATTGGGAAATTTTTTTTTTAAAAAAAAAGGGGGGGTTTTTAATCCCCCGGTCCCCCCCCGGGGGAAAACCCAAAAAAAAAATTTTAAATTTTTTTTTTTAATTAAAAAAAAGGGGGGAAAAAAAGGGGGAAAAAGGGCCCAAAAAAATTTGGGGAAAAAAAATTAAAAAAAAGGGAAAAAAAAAAAAAAAAAAAAAAAAAAATTTTTAAAAAATGAAAAAAAAAAAAACCGAAAAAAAAAAAAAAAAAAAGGGGAAAAAAAAAAACCAAAAAAAACCCCGGAAAAAAAAACCCCCCCAAAAAAAAAACCCCAACAAAAAAGGGAAAACCCAAATTTTTTTTTGGGGGTTTTCCCCCGTAAATTTTTCCCCCCCCAAAAAATTTTAAAAAAAAAATTTTCCCAAGGGGGGAAAAAAAAAAATTTTTTTTAAAAAATTTTTTTGGTTTAATTTTTTTTAAAAACCCCCTTTTTTGTTTTCAAAAAAAAGGCCGGGGGAATTTAAAAAAAAAAAAACCCCCCCCCAAAAAAAAAAAAAAATTTTTTAAAAAAATTTTTTTCCCCCTTTTTTTTCCCCCCCTTTTTTCCCAAAAAAAGGGGGGTTTTTTTTAAAAAAAGGTTTTTTTTTTTAAAAAAAATTTTTTTTTTAATTTTTTAAAAATTTTTTGCCCGGGAAAATTTTAAAAAAAAATTTTTTTTTAAAAAATTTCTTTTTTTTAAATTTGTGAAATTTTTGGGGAAAAAAAAAAGGGGAAAAAATTTTAAAAAAAAATTTTTAAAAACCCCCCCCGGGGGGGGGGGGGGGGGGGGGGCCCCCCCCCTTTTTTTTTTTTCCCCCCCGGGGTTTTTCCCCAAACCCCCCCAAAAAACCCCAAAAAAAGGGCCCCAAAAAAATTTTAAAAAAACTTTTTTAAAAAACCCCCCTTTTTAAAAAAAATTTTAAAAAACCCCCAAAAAAAGGAAAAAAAAGGGGGGGGGAAAAAAAAAAATTGGGGGAAAAAAAAAGGGGGAAAAAATTTAAAAAAAAGGGGTTTGGAAAAAAAAGGGGGGAAAAAAATTTTTTTAAAAAACAAAAAAAACAAACAAAAAAAAACCCCAAAAAATGAAAAAAAAGGAAAAAAAAAAAAAGCAAAAAAAATTAAAAACCCCCAAACCCTTTTTTTCCCCAAAAGGGAAAGAAAAAGGGGGGGAAAAAAAAAAAAAAAGGGGTTTTTTTAAAAACCCCCGGGGAAAAAAACCCCCTTTCAACAGCCGGGAAAGGGAAAACCAAAAAAAAAAAGGGGAAAATTGCCATCTCACAAAAAATTTGGGCCCGAGCAGGGAAGGCAGACCAACCAACCCAATTTATAGTCCCAAATTAGTAAGGGAGTGATAAAATGGCAATCCTTTCAAACCGAACCCCGTAGAGAAAACTAACTAAAAAAGGGGAAACCGATTTGGGGAAAAAGACTTTAACCACATCACAAGCAAGGGCAGTTTGCACGCAAAAAAATAAAGGGAAAGGTTTTTCTTCCCTTTTAAAAAAGGCAAAATTTTATTGTGGGGCCCCCCGAAGACCTGACCCAAGAACTTTCGACGAATTGGGAAGGAAAAAAGAAAAGAGGGGAAAACATGGAAACCATTCCCAGCTGGGAAATGAAAGCAGGGAAAGGGGCAATCATGACGTCACCACCCGGAAAGGGGAAACAAACCAGGGGGAGGAAACCCGCTTTCAGAAACAACCAAACCCGGGAAACCCCAAAAGGCACCGGGCACCAGAAAGGGGAAAAACTCCATCCCGGGCCCCAAGCCCAAAACGGGTCACCCTTTCCCGCCAAACTAACAGGGAAACGGGTCTCTGCTGTACCGGGTTTATCACCCGTCAACCGGAAAAAAGGAAAGCGGGCAAAGACAGTGTGACATGCACAATCTAGGACAGGCCCGGGCTCCAGGGGAAGGGCCTGCCCTTTAAAGGGAAAAAAAAGAACCCCCAGCCACGTCGGTCGATCGGGGCAAATTCAATAAACCAAAGACAGGCAGGGCCAAAAAAACTGGGTAACTGTTCTTAAAAGTTTAATGTGGAAGCCTTGCTTTTAAAAATTCATGAAAGGTTTCCTTTTTTGCAATTTGTTTTCTTCCCTTTTATATGGCATGGGTTGAAAGAAAAAATTTATTTCAATATCCCCGGGTTTAACTTGGGGTTTTTCCCCGAGCATGTCATAATGGTATCACCCGCAAGGAAATTGGGCCGTCAAGGAAGAAGGGCGGAGGGGGAAATTTTTCTCAAAAAAAACCAATATTTTAAAAAAGAATTATGACAAAACCCGTAGAGGGAAACGTGCCAAAAACACAATTGCTGTAATTTAAAAAATTTCCCTTTTTAAAACCAGAAAAAAAATGTCTTTTCATCAAAGCATGTTTTGGGTTGGCCAGAGAAATGGCCCGTTTTATGGGTTATAGGTGGGCCAAAAAAGGGATTGAGATATTTGAAGACAGTAAATTTCCCCAAAAAAGGGAAAAGAAAAAGATTTACTTTATAACTGTGAGATCTGAAATTTCCGAACAGCTTTCCCAAACAGGGGAAAAAAAGAGAGCAAGCCCGTCTTTCCCCCATGATGGGGATGATGATGACGACAATGTTTTGGGGGAAATAAAGGGAAAGTTTTACAGGGTTCTAAAAGGGCACAACAATTAAAAAATTTTGGTCGTTCCTTGCCTTTTTTTCTATTTCCAAAGGGTCCCATTCAGTTTTTCCTGAAAGGGGGGGTTGGGGGGACAAAAATGGGGGTTTAATACTTTTTTAAGTTCAAATGGCTCTAGTGTAATTGACTATTTTGTTATGTCTCAAAATTTGTTTTTTCAAATGAACAGTGTTATGCAAGTCATGGATCATTTAGATTCTTGGCACCTACCTGTGGAATTGCACTTGGATAACATAGACAGAAGTTCTGAAACTGAAGTCATAAATGACATGAAAGAGGATCGTGTGGTATGGTCAGATGAGTTTGCCCAGTTATATAAGAATTAATTAGCCTCATTAGAATTTAAGGAGATTATTCAAGAAGCATGTAATGTTTTAGACAAAAATATTGATAAATCAGTTGATGTAATGACAAAGGCACTGCTTGGAGCAGCAGAATGTATGGTAAAAACTGTTGGGGGCCAAATGAAAAAAACCAATGACTGGTTTGATCATGAATGCCATGAAAAGAAACGTCAAGTTAAAAGGCTTCTGAGAGAATTTAGAAGGACAAATAGACTCGAAGTGAAAGAGACATTTGTACAATCCAAGAAGGAGTACAAAAAGATGCTAAAGCAAAAAAAGTATAACTTCGACCAGAATAGACTGACAAAACTTAAAGAAATAGTGAGAGACTCTAAGTCCTTTTGGAAGACTATTCGTTCTGTTAATTGTAAACGAAAAGTCTGTAACTCAATTTCTAATGACCAATGGCATGACCATTTCCTTAGATTATTTCAAGACTTTGAGAATACGATACAGGACCAGGAAACAGTGGAAGATGAAACTGTCAGAATAATAATAAATGGAATTTATATAGCGCTATATCTTGCAGAGACAAATCAAAGCGCTTGCACTCAACTCATTCTTACACAGTCATACAACCAGTGACAAACAATAGTTCCATCAAGTCAAAATGTGCACACGACGCACACACACACACACACACACGCACACACACACACACACACACACACACACACACACACACACACACAGGTCACACACCCTGGCAGGGCGATAGAATCTTGGCTGTTGAAGGAAGGGAAAAACTATGAGGTGAAGCAGGAGAGGAAAATCTTAGGTTTGAAATAAATAATGTCTTGAGACTGGATTTAAAAGTGTCATAAGAAGGCTTTTGGCGGAGAGAGAGAGGGAGATCATTCCACATCAATGGACCAGAAATTGAGAAAGAGCGACGGCCGATGGTGGATTGGTTGAATCTAGGTATTCGTAAGGACAAGGTATCTGCAGCAGAGCGGAGAGAACGAGAAGGAGTGTACAAGTGAAGACATTCACAGAGGTAGGCGGGTGCTGTTTGGTGGAGACATTTGTAACAGAGGGTACTGATCTTATAGTTTACTCTCTGTGGCACAGGCAGCCAGTGCAGAGATTGCAAGAGAGGGGCAATATGCTCAGATTTTTTCTTTCTGAGGATTAGACGAGCTGCAGAGTTTTGTATACGTTGAAGGGATTGGATAGATGATGCTGGCAGACCAGCCAACAGAGAGTTGCAATAGTCCAGACGTGAAAGAATGAGAGACGCAACAAGTTTGGATGTTGCATCTGTGGACAGGTACTTTCGAATTGCACTAATACGCCGTAATTGATAGTAGCAGGACTGGCAGGTCTGAGTGATGATTTTTTGCATAGAGAGTGTATTGTCAATAATGACCCCTAGATACTTCACAGCAGTGGATAAAGGGACTGATGCATTGCCAAGTTGTATTGAAGCTGTTGTGATGGAAGAGAGTTTGTGTTTAGTCCCTACAAGCATGGTTTCTGTTTTATCTGCATTTAGCTGTAATTTGTTCTGTATCATCCAATTTTGGATATCTTGAAAGCAGTGGGCCATATTTGTAAAGAGAGAAGGCAGATTTTCAGGAGTGTTGCTGCTTAGAATCTGAGAGTCATCTGCATAAAAAGGATGGTTGATCTGATGGCGGTTAATTATATGTGACAGTGGAGCAGTGTAGAGGGTGAAAAGAACAGGGCCCAGAACAGATCCCTGTGGAACTCCACATTCCAATCTTGCAGGTACTGACTGAATCTTGTTTACTGTGACTGCCTGGAATCGGTCAGTAAGTATTGAACTAAACCAGGTAAGGCTGTACCAGAAACCCACCAAATGTTTTTTGAAGACGGGAGAGAAGAATAGAGTGGTCAATAGTGTCAAAGGCTGCAGATAAGTCGAGTAGAGTAAGAAGAGAGATTTTCCCTGAGTCAGAAGCGAGTAGAAGTGTGTTTAAGGTATGGGCAAAGGGTAGTTTCAGTGCTATGGTTTGACGCGATAGGCAGACTGAAACGCAGAAGGAGACTGTTGGAGAGAAGGTGGTTGTTGAGCTGTTTTAGAACTACTTTTTCAAGGACTTTAGAGATAAACGGTAGGTTGGAAACAGGTCTATAGTTCTTCAGAATGTTGGGGTCAAGGTCATGCTTTTTGAGTAGAGGTGTGACTATGGCAGTTTTTAGAGCTGAAGGAACATTTCCAGAGACAAGAGATAAGTTTACTATATTCGTAATAGTGGGAATAAGTTGTGGCAGGCACTGTGCAAAAAGAGAAGCAGGTATGGGTCAAGATCACATGATTTTATAGTCATTCCTTTCAGAATTAGTTCGATTTCTTTCTCGCTTGCGGGATGAAAGGAAAGGAGAGGCGTGCCAGAGAATTGGGGATCAGAAGTTGCAGGCTGGAAAGGAGTCTGATCCAAAGTGGAGTGAATGTTGCGGACTTTGTCAGAGAAGAAAGCAGAAAATATAGAAGGAAGCTCAGGGTGGTTGTGAATAGAAGGCAGAGGACTAGCCTTCTCAGATCCAAGAAACGTGGATGTGAGGGAAAAGAGAGATTTCATAGACGTGGCATCAAGAACTTGAGAAGAGTAGTACTTTGTTTTTGCTGAACGAATTAAGGTTTTAACTTTGTTGATTTGTTTGGTGGAGGACCAGAAAGCAGGCAGTGTTGTGGCTGGTAACAGTTGTTGGGGTAGTGACGTCAGAAGTGAGGGGGGAGGCAGATGTCGGGGAATCACGCTGCAGTCGATGACGTATGCCCACACGTGTTCCTCTTCTGGTTTTGGGTCGGTGAATTCCAAGATTTACAATGTGCTCGCGAGTCGATTTTGCATATGGTGGAAACCACGTGAGGACAAAGCTTTCAAGTCTGTTGCAGTTAGAGTCATTGCAGTGGAGTAAGGAACACAGAGCAGTGGTGGAGGGGGTGGTTTTGGATCGTGAATCACGTGAAAATTTTCACACTGCGGCAGGGTCAGGGTATGAAGGGTTGCAAAGACAAGCACAATCCGGTAAACACAAATCATCAGTCAATGAAATTTTGAAAATAAATATCAAATGAAGAAAATTATAAATTAAAATATATCAAATGTCAAACAATGCCAAAGAAAACTGTTCTAACCGCTCGATTCGGGGTGTTGTAACAAAAACACAGATATAAAAATTTCAAGGAAGAACGTTGGAGAAACACAATCACACACTGAAAACACAGAGACAGCACCATGCAGCCGTCGCAAAGGTGAAATATATATATAGAATAGACAATGTTGTGCAAGACCCAGTCCTTGAAGAACCTATATCTAAACAAGAAGTAATCGCAGCCATAAAGAGACTGAAAGAGGGGAAAAGTGCTGGTCCAGACAGAATTATAGGAGAGATGCTTAAAATGTGGATGACACTATAATTGACTATTTGGTGCAGTTGTTCAATAAGCTTTTTGATGAGGGTTTATTTCCAAAGGAGTGGTCTAAATCTATAATTGTGCCAATACATAAGAAGGGAGCAACTAGTATGCCAGACAACTATCGAGGAGTTTCTCTGACAAGCATAATGAGTAAAGTATACACATCCATATTAAATAGAAGACTTTCAGACTGGGTTGAAACAAATGAAAAAATCAGAGAAGAGCAAGCAGGCTTTAGAAAGGGATATAACACAGTTGATCATATTTTTACTCTCTATGGGCTTGTACAGAAACATTTACAGAAGCATGCTAAACTGTTTGTTGCATTCATAGATTTTTGAAAAGCATTCGATTGGGTAGATAGGAATGTACTATGGGTTATACTTCATAAAACAGGAATTGATGGGAAATTGTATAGGGCTATAAAGGGTATATATTCATCTGTAATGGCTTGTGTACGCAACAGATGTTCTTACACAGATTACTTTGACTGCCCCCAGAGGCATTAAACAAGGTTGGTTGTTAAATCCCTTAATGTTTTCAATTTTCATAAACGAACTGGCTACAGAAGTAGCGAACTCCGGAAAACATGGAATACAAATGATCCCAGGAGCAGTTGAATTATTCCTGTTACTTTTCGCAGATGATGTCATTCTTTTGTCTAGCACACCTACAGGACTGCAAAATCAACTGAACACATTAAAATCAGAAGCAGATCGTCTGGGTCTCACAGTAAATTCAGAGAAAACGATGGTTATGGTATTTAGGATGGGAGGCCACTTGGGAATGAGAGAAAAATGGACTTATGGGTACCAAAAACTTAAAGTAACAAATAACTATAAGTACCTTGGGGTAACATTTTCAACAAAGTTGTGTAATAGCTCTATGTTTGATATGATGTGTCAAAAAGCTAAAAATGGAGTTATGCAAATTATCAAATCAATGAGAAGATTAGCTCTGCTGATAGTACACTATTTTGGAAACTGTTTGACACACAAATAGAACCTGCCCTGACGTATGCAGCAGAAGTATGGGGTCTAGAAGATACCACACAAATTGAAAAAGTACACACCTTTGCCATGAAAAAATTCTTATGTGTTCCATTACATGCATCAAATAAACTTACGTACGTAGAAACTGGTAGATACCCATTGTATATAAGAACCATAACTAAATGCATTAAATACTGGATTAAACTTATCAGGCTTCCTATGTCAAGCATAAACAGACAAGCATACGAGATGCTGCTTATACAACATAATAATGGTAAAGTAAACTGGGCGACTAAAGTAAAAAATCTTTTGACAATAAATGGATTTGGTATTGTTTGGCTTTCCAGGGGGGGGGGTTTACGAAGAACATTTTTGTTGGGAAAATTGAAAGTTAGACTTATTTCATGTTTTCATCAAAATGGAAAACGAAACATTAATGTTAGGGGAAAAAACACTTTTTTAAAGTTTCCTTTAAAGTTGCTTTTGGGGCCCAAAACAGTATCTGTTATTTTCTTCTTTCTTCTTCTTTCTTTCATCTGCCCGGGGCCCTTCGGTGTCGGGGGGAGACAACGACGTCTGTCTACAGAAAGAGGGGAGGCTTGATTTTTGTGCCCAGGTCATGGGCTCGCAGGGTGCCCCACCCAGGGGTTTCCTCCATGTCTCCTTGGTCTACCTCGGGTTTTCCCCACCCCATTGTTTTTGGTGGTGTATCCCCGTAGGGCTGGTTTGGTTGGGGGAAAAATTCTAGTGAGGTGCCCAAAACCACCTGACCTTTTTGTTCATTGGGGGAGAATTGGTTTTTAGCCCCGACCATTTTGATCCCCCTCATTCTTGATCTTGTTGCGTCTGGTCTTGTGCCCTTTTTTTCTCGGGCACAAATTTCACATTTTGCCCAAATTTTCCTCTCAAAGGGCCCTTTTGTTAGGGCCCATTCTGCCCACGGGTAGGGGTGAGTTTTGGGGAAACGAAGAGGGCGTTGATGAGTTTTGCCTTGGTCCCAAATTGGGATGCTGGAATGTTTTTAGAAAGGGGGGCATTTTGGTAATGACTGCTTTCGCTTTTGGCATCTTGTTTCTATCTCTCTGCCCAAATTTCCCCCATCTTCTTGAAGGGGCCCCAAGGTATTATAAATTCTTTGGTTGTTTCAGCTGGGGCCGTTGATGTTGATGTCCGGGTTTTTCCGGGTTTTCTGCGGAAGACATAACTTCTTTTTTTGGTGATACTGTCTTCATGTTACCCTCGAGTTTGGTTGATTTTGGTTTTGTGTGATCTTAAAGAGCGCTTTGTTCGGGAATTAAACGGGGACTGGTCGTCAGCAAATAATATTTCCCTTTCAGGGCCTAAAGATCGGGGTTGGTTTTCCTTTTTTTAAATTTGGGCCAGTAGATCACGAAGAAAAGGGGGGGGGAGAGGGGGGGAACGCAGCCGGGCCGGACCCCTGATGAAACCGGGAACCATTTGGGAAATGTTCCACGGGCTGTTCGGACGGGCCGTTCAAATTTGGCTTTGGGATTGCTCTGATGTTAAAAACCAATCCCCCTTTCACGTCGTACTGCCCCAGGATTTTCCCAGGGGCTTGTCCCCGTTGATTTGGGTTCAAAAGCTTTTTTTGGTAAAAGAATACTGTATGCATTTTTCTTGGTTGAAATTCGTGGCTTTTTCACAAAAGCTGTGGGAGGGCAAAAATGGCATCTGTCCCACCCTTTTCCCTTTTCTAAAAGCCAAACGGGCTTTGCTCAGTGGGGTTTTCTTTTTGGCTCTTTTTGCCGGGTTCCCCAAAAAATCTTTGCAAAATTTTTCCCTACGGCTGAGAATTAAAATTGCCCTGTAGGTTTGCGGGCTCTCTTGCTTCCCTTTTTCTTCCAAATTTGGGCACCACTTTTGCTTTTCCCGGCCATTGTTATTTTTCCTCTCTTCCCTGTTTTTGGGAAAGATGATGGGGGACCCATTTAAACCCCTTTTCCCCGCATGGCAGGGGCTTCAGTTGTTATCCCCGTCATCCCCTCCGCTTTCCCCTTTTGGGGCTGGCCCTTAATTGCTTTTTTGTTTCAGTTTTAAAGGGTTTTGGGGGTCTAATGGTTTTTATAGAGGGGTTTTGAAAAATTGAGATCTGGAAGCTTGTACCCAAATTGGGTTTAAAAGATCTTTAAAAAAATTTCCCATCGTTTCAGAATTTCCTTTTTCTTTTGTGCAGTCCCTTCTAAATTTGCATCATTCATTTCCCTTTTGGTTGGATTAAAGGGGCTCATCTCCTACTCTAAATCGTTTTCACATTTTTGAAAAATTCTCTGGGGATTTTTGCAAATTTCATTTAATTTCCCTTTTCCCAAGTCGCAAAATTTTTTTTGGGGGTTTTTACAACACAATTACTATGTCTTCTTGCGAATTTTGTATTTGGGTGTAGTCCCCCTTCCCTGTTTTTGGTTTGGCCCAACTTTATATGCTGCTTTTTTTTTTTTGAGGGGGGGCTTCCTTCCCTTTTGGGTTTTCCCCCAAACTGTAGTTTTCCCTTTTTTTTTCCCTCCAAAATTTCTTTGCCCCCAAACTTCATTTTAAAGGTGTTCAAGAGAGCTGGCTTGAAGGTGTCCCAGATTTGCCCCAGGTTGGGGGGTGTTGAAACAATGGAGTCAAGTTTAACCTTAATAGAAATGGGAATTTTTTTCTTCCCACTTTTTCTCTTCCGTTTGGGAGGTTGATTTTTTCCCCCAGGCGGGTTCTTCCTAGAAGTTGTTATTTTCTTCTTTGAGTACTGGTGGTAGAATGACGGGCCCTGGGGTCAGAGTCAAGGTTGGCTTTGGGGGATGGCTTTTGAGTTTTTGGGAGGGCAAAACTTTTGTTTCTAGATTTTGCAATTTTAAAAAAGTCGATTTGAGACAAATTTTGAAAATCTTTCCATTTGTACCGGTGAAAAATTTTGGGAGGTGGGTTTTGGGAAAAAGGTGTTGTGATGATCAATCATGCCGGGCACTATTTCCAGCACGGGGGTTCCCTTTGAAATTTGAAAGGTTTTCTGTGGTCATGGGGGGCCCAAATGTTTTGCCCCACGGGTTTTCTCTAAACCAACTCTGCCGTTAAAATCCCCCAAAGACATAACGGGTCCTCTTTGTCGGGGGGTTGCTTTTGATGAGGCCCGGAGAGCTCTTGATAGAATGGCCCTTTTCTCCTCTTCGAGTACGAATCGTTCATGGGCAAAATGTTTGGGAAAAAAAGGGGACGATTTTTTTGGGACTTTTCTTTCCCCGTTTTTAATCAGTCTTTTTTGATATGGGGTTCTTTTACTCATGAGATTTTTTGCTATGTCTGGTGTAAAATGAACCCCACACCTTCGTTGCTCTCTGGTCTTTCCTAACTCCACTCCAGTGAGAAAAAATTTTTGAATGGATTTCTTTAAACCCTTTTCTCCTTTTTTCCCAAGTGTCTGAAATGCCCATAAAGGAGATCTTTTTTTTGGGTTTCAAAAAACCCCAAAAAATTTCGGGGTTCCTTTGTTTTTTATTTGCAGAGTTCCATGTTCCATTTAGTCACTGTTCCTATCTTGATGCCCCGTTTCCATTGCGTTTTTCTTTTTTCCTTTGGACCTTTCTGTTTTTTCTTTTTTCATTTTTTAGCATTTTTGGGATAAATCCACGGTGGGCTTGCAAATCCCTTTTTCCCCTTTTCACCGACCCCGTTAGCCACTTGACTGTTTTTTTTCCCCACGACGGGACGGGGGGGTTTGGGGGATTTTGGGAAATTTCGTTAACTAAAAAAAGGGCTTCGAAGAAATTTTTACAAAAATTTTTTGGCTAAGATTGTGTGGTTTTTTAACTCCCAAACAATGGTATATTAAGCAAACAGAAAAACAACTCTTGTCCAGAAATGTGGAAAAAGAAAAAGAAGACAAATTTTTCTTTTTTTGTTTGCTTTTAGAACTTATAACGAAATTCCCCAAAAAAAATTCCCTTTTTTTGACAAATTTAACCAACAGGTCCACCAATCTTGTAAAAAAGGGTTTGTTATTTTTCAATAATTGTCCGGTTTAAAATCTTTACCCTAAAATTAACGCAGGCTTGATAAACTAAGAAAACAAATTAAATTGAAATGGATTTTATACTTTAATAACTAAAAATTTTGGGTTGGCTTTTATCGGGGAATTTTGGGTTTTTTACTCATGCCCTTTTTTCATATTCTTTCCCTTGTTATGGGGTCATTTACAATTCCCCCCTTTTGACGGTTTGGGCCCTTTTTTACTTTTGTCAAAAAAAAATTCTTTAATTCGTTCTTTTCGTTTTTTTGGGTTCGTTCATTCAATGAAAGACAAAAAGTCAGCATACAAATGGGGACTTTTTGTAGCTTTTTTATATTTTTGAAGAAAAACCTTCCCTTCCTGGCCTTTGGTGTTAAAATTTTCAGTAAATTTGCTTGGGGTCTCACTTTAAAAAATGTTTTCTTGTTCGTCGTGCTTGCAAAGGCGGAAAAACAAACCCAAGCATCGTCTAAAAAACCTCTTGTTTGTGCTGTTGTTTTTTTGGGTTTTTTGGTGCAATTTAAGTCAAATCATTGTTTAATAAGTGTAAAATGACCTTTTGTCAACAAAAAGGGTTCTACAGGGTTTTTTGTCAGGATTCCCTACAGGGGGAGATTTTTTTGGGAGATGGTAGGGGGCATGGGGCGTCCATCTTTCCACGTGTACACTTCACACTGATGGGTGGGTTTTTTAAATTTCCCTTCAACCGGGTCAATGTTTTACTAACACCCAAAGGGGAAAAATTAAAAGGTCTGTAAAGAAAAGCTTGCCACGATGTTCATGATATTTTTGAAACTCTCTCTGCTTTCCCTTTCCCACATGAAGCATTTAGCCAGCACACACCCAAAAAACACTTACATCTTTTTTCTAAATTTTTCCACGGGCACTTTTTTGCTAAACATAAAGGGGGAAAGGGAAGTAACTTCTACCAAAAAAGGGGATAAACTTTGTTTTGCTTTTTGTTCAATTAAAGAACCGCCCAAAAATGTCCACCCTGCCCCCCTCTTTCTTGCTGTTTTTTTGCAGAACGTTCAAAGGGCATCATTCATCTCCCCATGTTTTTTTGGAGCTCTTAAAACGATTCAGTCCCTTGTTGTGTTTTGACACTAAAACAGTTAATTCATCATCTTTTTTTCCCATTTGTATAGAATTTCAGTACCAACTGCCCCTTTACTGGGTGGGTCTATGTTTGGGGGGGGGGGGTTGTTTTTTAAATTTGTGCGTTTTGCATCTTAAATTGCTTTGAAACCACTTTTTGGGTGCTTGTGTAACTTTTTAGCTTATTTCAAAAAACATTTGCTACTGACCAACTGGCCTCAAAAAATCCAAACCCTCATATGTAAGAAAAAAAATTAATTAATTAATTGCTTCTTGTTTTTTTTTTTTTGCTACAAAAATGAAGCAGTGAATCTACCATGAAACTCTTAGCTCCAAAAATTAGTATCAGCTGATCTTTTAAAAGCACTGTTTTTGGGCCAAAAAATTACCCCTTTTTTTATTTCCTTTTTTATTGAGTAAATGCCCACAGGCATGCTTTGTGTTTTTTTGTTCGGGGGTCGAATTTTTTGGGCGCTTGTGGGAAAACGTAGCATCCGAAGACGTTTTGAATTTCCTCTTCTGATATTTTTGGTATCGTTAACTTTCCCAATAATAAACCCTAATGATTTGCTTGGCTTTTTGTAAAGGGAAACAACAGAAAACATGTTTTTTCTATTTTACCCCACAACCTTCTTCGAAAAAAAGATGGGGAAAAAAGGGAACCCGGCTCCTCCCTGTTATTGAAACAAAAGCCCAAGGGCAATTAAGCGGGAGCTCCAAATTTCCCCAGTAGCCAAGAGAGAAATCCCTTTTTTGCTGGGGAACTGTAGACAGAGTTGCTTTACCGTAAAATAGAGCTCAACACGGGAAATGTGATTGTACCTACGCCTGCTTTTTGTATATTTGCTAGTTGTTGCTAAATTTATGCTGCCCCGTGTAATGTTTGTCAACAAAAGGCATTATCATTATCTTTTAGATTTTTCAGGTTTCGGGGTTGCCCCTGGGAACTTTAGGATTTTTTAGCGGTCGTCATCTTCTTTTTAAACTGAAAAAAAAAAACCCCAAAGTGTGTCATTTTTTTTCATTCTTTTAATCTTGTAAATAAATTGCCGGACGTCCCCTCGGGTGAAATTTGATTTCAGCAAGGTAAATTTGGTGGTTTTTAAAAAATTGAGGGAAATTTTAAGTTTAATTTTTTTGTTTCCCGGGGGGCTGGGGGGTGGGTCAGGGCAAGTTGACTTAAATACGGGAAATGTTCCCTTAAAATGTCATTGTCACCAAAACTTTTCCAAATAGAAATAGCAAATCTGAGGGCATCAACTTCGAGGTCTTTCCAGTTAATAGTAATCCCATCCATGAACAAGAAATAGCCTGTCTTCCTTTTCAACCAGAAAAAAACACCAATGTGTACTGGACATCCCGAGGGAAAAAATGGAAGGAATCGTAGCCAAAGTGGTTTTTGGTTTTGTTTATGGGGTCTTTTCTATGAAGCAAATTTTAAGTGTTTTTATTCTGTAAAGCTATTTTCTCTTAAATCATTTCTGCTGGGATTGATATGCAAAAGGGTTATTTTACGGGCCCGGGATTTATGGGCTTTACGGAAAGTTCTTTTCTGAAAGTATAGGAAGGGGTATGGATGATAAATCAAACTTAAACTGCCCGGTTTATGCTTGGTTTTTAAGGGGGCATTTATTTGCTTTTTTGTGTTTTCTTTGTAAATAAAATTTATCTGTAATTGTTTTTTAGCTTCAACATTAGCAACTGTTCAAAAAAATTTGGGGAAACCCCGGGGTTTTTTTTGGCTTCTTTTATTGCTGTGCACTTGTAGTATTTCCTCATTTGTGTATTCAAAAACAAAAAAACTTCACCAATTTTCCCATCCTTCTCAAAAAACTTGTACTTTACCAAGAATTTTAACTTTAAAAGTTGGGGCATGTTTCAGGTCTCCTTTATGGGACCGCGGACATGGTTTTGTTTTGAATTTTTTGTATTTTTTTTATTTTATTTCTAATGTAATAAAATTTTGGTAAATTTTTACAGTCCCCCCTGGGTTTTTTTGAAATTTTTGTCTTTGATTGTTTTTACAGGTTTTTTCATGGAAAGCCTTTTTCTAGCTTTTTTGAATTGGGAAATGGGAAATAAAGCTATTTGCTGCTTTTTCCCCAGTACATTGCTCTGCTGGGGGGGGAAAGGGTTTTTCATAGATCAGAAGGGGCTGATGAGGAAAAAAGCCTTTGTCCCACTTGGGTTTTGGGGGTTTTTTTTGTTTAACTGAGAAGGGGCACAAAAAACAAAAAGTTTACTGCTTTTGTTAAGGGGCTTTCCAAAAAAAAGGAAAAACCTACCCCCCATCAATATACAGAAAATTTTGGGGCTTTGTGAAACCCCAAACATTTCTGCAATAGATTAGATATATTAAATGCTGAAGAAACCGTAGGTTTCTCTTAAAAATTCTTGTTTTGTTTTGCTGTATTCCAGCTGGGCGAAAAAGCTCCTTTTCCCGTGTGCGAAATCTTTAAAAAACCTTTTTTGCCCCCAGAAATCAATTGATCAAAACCCGTACTAAAATCTCGTTGCTTTTTCCCGGTTTTTGTTTTTCTGTCCCAAAGGGTTTTTCATGATACTGTGTAAAACCTCATGCAAAGCATTTGTTTTTGTTGCCCGCGATTGTCAATAAAGGGAAATTTTTAGTTTAAAAGGGACACCGGGCTGGGTGTTTTTAGGGGTTATAAACATTTTTTCTACTATAGAATAAAAAATGTATAAATATAAAAAAAATGAAAAATACGAGGTGGAATCTCACTAAAACCCAAGACTTTTTCCTTTAAAAAAGCAGTTTTTGCTGTTTTCAGAGAATTGATCTTTTAAAATAAAATTCCCAAAACCCCCTGAAAAATACTTTAAAACCCCCCAATTAAAGGGTGATGCCCCTCAAAGCATGGGGTTTTTTCATCCAAAACAGTTCTATCAAAACCCCTTAAACTTGCTTTTTACTGTGCAAACTACAGGCTGCGGTTTTTTTGTCATTTTGCTGACCACATGACCATCCAAACCCGTTAAATTAAAAAAGTGTACAGGTTTCATGTGTACTATCGTTTAGGGATGGGTTTTTCTAAGCGAGGGCCCACTCCAACTGATAGTAATTTTAAACTTTTTAATTTGAAGATTTAAAAATGAAAGGGTTTTGGAAAGGGGTGGCAAAGAGTTCAATTTTGATTCTAAAAGGGCGCATTCAGACAAAAACCCCGGACAAAAATCATGGCATGGGGACTTTGTTTTTTGGGGGGGTGTGCCCCCAGGGGTATAACTACGTGGTGGCCTCCAAATACATTTTTTCTTTACACGGAGCAAGATTTTTCTTGGTTTAAATTTGAGAAATGGGACATGAATTCATGGACGACTTTTATTTTGATAAAAAGTGAAAGGGTTTAACAAGGGCCGGATTAGAGAGATTAATGACTCTGTTCGGGCCTAGGGGTGGTGCTTGCTTTGGGGACGGCACAACAAAATCAAGTTTTATTGGAGGGCACTTTGGGGTTTTTTGCACCCCAAAACATTTTCTAGCAAATCTTGAAGCCCGTATTAACTGGCTGTTAACCTTCCATCAAACATCAACATTATTTTTGATGTTCTTACTTTTGCACGGTCTAAGGTTTGACTTTTCAAAAGGGCAAAGGGGTTTTTATATGCTGCCCTTTCCTACATGCAGTTACCCAAAAAGGAACAATTTTCCCAAAATACAACAACAAAATTATTATAGCGGAGATGATGTGCAGCTTGGAAAAAAAAAAGTGTAAACAATACGGGACAGCAGTTTATCATTGCACCAGCAGCAAAAGTGTAGTAACCCAAAACCAAAAGAAGCAAAAAAAAAGGGAAAGAACTTTTGCCCCCTCGAGCAAAAAAAAAAAAGTTATTCCCCTTGCAAAAAACAATTTCTCGGGTGAGAAAGAAAAGCTTTAACAACTATCTTGTTTTAAGCGGCCCTTTCTTATCTTTACTTAGAAAGTAAAACACCCACACTTTAAAACATAACGCCCCCAAATGCTCTGCCATAAACCCCACAACTTTTCCTGCGTTTGATAGCAACTAACTAATCACTGAGCCCCCTTTTCCCGGAAGAGCTTCTCCCACTGTGTGGCTAATTGTTTAATTTGGGCCGCTAAGTGGGCCCAGTTTTTTTTTTTACCCCCGCCCCGTGCCGTGGGGGCGGAAGGTGGGGGTGGTTTGGGGGTTGTGTTTCCCCGGCCCGTCATCTGCACAATTGCTTATAGCAAAACCCCAAACTGAAAATTTTACTAAAAAAAGTTTCACCCTGTTCGCGAAACAGCGTAAAGGATTTTTTTCCGCTAGGGGTTTGTTTTTCAAAAAAATGCGGTGGGTTGGTTTTTTTTTATTTGCTAACCTGAGATTGTAGTTGTTGTCTTATTGTTTAAAACCTCTAATCTTCTTGGCGTTTTATCTTTCAGATTTTTTAGACGCTTGTTTGGGTTCTTCTTTTTTTTCCTGTCCAAATTTTCTTCCTCTGCTTTTGCTACTTCTTCTTTTCTAGTTCCCAAAGTGTGAGTCTAAATCCCCTAGTTTTGCTAAATTTTTTTATCAGTTGCCTTAAAACTCTGTAGTGTTGATTGAGCCCATTATTTTCGCATGTGTAGGGGTTTTATCATTTAAATTTTTTTCGTGCTGTGTCCCTTTGGGCCCGCTTGTGTGAAACAGTTTCCAAAAACCCAGAATAGGTTTTGGGTTTTTGTGTTTTTCCATCTGTCTAAGTCTTCAAGTGGTAGACCCTTTTAATGTTTTGGGAGGTTTGTTTCCCGCATTTTGTAGTTTTGGGGAACCCGCTTTCGTAGGCAGTCCGTTAAATGGAGTAGTTAGGGGCAAACACTAATACCAAGTTTTTAAAAACATAGCAACACTTATCTTTGCTTGGTGTAAATTTTTTTCTAAAAAATGATGGGGGGGTTTTTTTTTCTTTTTAATAAAACCTTTGTCCTGATCAGTTTTTAGCATACAATTGGGCTTTGTTGTCCATATCATAGTCAGTATGGGGTTTGTACTTCGGGTTTTTGGGTTGTCCCAAAATTTTGTGAAAAACTTTAAACCCCGCTTTTTAATAATTCTCTTCTAGTGAAAGCAAGGGGGCTACTGCTGCGCTGCTTTCCCCCAAAAACATCCGCGCGGAAAAAACATTTTATCCAAAATCATTTGTCTTCCATTTTTTCTTTATTTTTTTTTTTTTGCTACTTTTTAGAAAAAAGATGGCGCAACAAACATTTTTGGGGCAAACCTTGTTCCATAAAAGAGTTTTTTTAAAAAACCCTTAGGCATAAAAGGAAAAAAGACAGACAATCGTTTTTAAACGGAGATGAAAGGCAGCCTTTGGGGGAAAAAGGATTTCGGGGCCCAGAGGTAACGCGCCGCCCAGAAAACGAAAAGTTCCGGGGCAAAATGGGGAGTGGGTTTAAAAACCCATTTGGACCAAAAAATTTTTTCCCCTCCCCTAGACCTTTAGTGGGGGTCAGGGCGCTAGTTTTCGGATGAGACGATAAACCGAGGTCCCGTGTGTTGCCAAATTATTTAGCGCACGTTTAAAAACCCCCGGGCCCCAAAACAGTTGTCCCCGGCAAAATTTTTTGTGAAAAAAAACCACTCTGATAGGAAAAAAAATGCAGTTGTAGGGCAGAAAAAAAGAGAAAAAAAAAGGGTGGGCTTCTCTGTGGCGACGCGCTCTCCCGGGGGGAGCACCCCAAATTTTTTTTTTACGCAGAGAAAACTGACCCGACTTAAAAAATTTAAATAAATAAAAAAAATAAAAAATCGTTATTACAAACAAAACCCCCCCACAAATTTATGAAAATTTAAAATTTTGCTGTTAGGTTTTCCCAATTTAGGAAAAAATGATGTCATTGTTCCCCGGGGACAACTAGGTTGCTTTTTAGATTGAACTAGAGTCTGAAGGGTGGTCCAAACAGAATGTGTGGTAGCAAAAATTAGGAAAGGGTATTATAAAAAAGATTAGTGCAAGCTAGAAGGGGAGAGGGGTGCTTTTTCACTAAAACAAAGAGAAAATTTTTGATCCCATTTTCTGATTTAAGGGTGACAAAAAAAAAAGAGATGATTTTATTTATTTAAGGCATACAGGAAAGATGAGGGGCTAAAACTTTCAGTAGATTCGCTGTAAGGGAAAAAAGAGAAAAGGGTGCTGCCCTAACAAGAGCCTATGGAAAAAGATTTTGTATTCCTTTGACTTTAAAATGGGTCACTCTCACATTTCCTTTCTATCAGGGCGCACTCAGAGAAAAGCTGGTGTAGAAACTAAAATTTAATGACAGTGCTTCCCGTTTTTACATCCCTGACGCTGACCAAAATACAAAATATCTGGTAATCTTTAGAGATGAGTTTTTCAATCAACCCCGAGCTTTCACGCTTGATTGCAACAAAAATTTAGTCAATCTTCTATTTATTATGAAAAGTGCTCAATCATAGCATTTTTAATGAAGAAGGGAAAGCTGATACTGTGTGGGAAAATAAATCTGAAACTCCAGCGATCGTTTTTAAAAGGAAAAATTTAAGGGTGTTTTGAAGAACCGGGCCGGCCCTTTTTCCCGATTAGTGAGAGGTTTATTTAAACCCCTATTTTAAAAATTTTTTCATGTAATATAGAGGGGCAACCCCAAAACCAAATCTACGCCTAGGTTTTTTACCATATCAACACTTTGATGAGGTAAAAAAATCCTTGGTTCTGGTGAACACAATGATCCCATACTGTGTTACAAGCCCATGCCCCACAATAAAAAGCAATCTGGCCTGTCTTCTGGTTTCAGGGGGTGAAAATAATCCCAAGGTGGTTAGTAATAGGAGATATTTGTTAGCCTGTCACAAGTAGTACTCTTTTATGGCCCCTAAACTCAGAAAATGTTTTTCGCATGTCCTTGTTCAAAAGGGTTTTTCTTAATAAAGTCTAACTGAGCAATTCTTTGTCTTTCGTATTCTGCCTGTGCTCTGTTCAGTTGTTCTATTGCTTTATCATGCCTTTCTCCTTTCTTCTCTGTATGAAGTTTAGAAAACAAGTAGTTGCTGCCTGTAAAAGCAAGTGCATTAACACAGTACCCCCCCAACCATCATCACTAAAGAAGCTGTTTTTTTTTTATAGGACTAATATTTTCTGGAATAATTCCCTGCTTAACCCAGGAAGTCTTTTGTAGCAATGGATGCTGTTACAACGCAACTAGCTTGGCGCTTCTTCAAAGTCTATTTTTTCCTAAATCAGCAGGCTTCATTTTAGAAGGCTCTTTCCTAACATAGTATAGCCGACCCAAAGACTCCCAATAACGGCAGCGTGGTAGCCCAAATTGACTGCATCTTTTCTGTACTCATATTTCTACTATATGTAAAAATTTAATTTTTATACTATTAATACATCTTGAATGGATCTTGTCAGGCTGTTTGCATGGCAGTGGTTTGGGGTTTGTGGTTGTGGTTTTGGCTTTTGTTCATGTTGTGGTTCTTGTCTTGCTGGTTTCTTGTTGCCCCTTTACTCATAGGCTGTATAACCAATTCCCATATTGTTATACCATAATATTAAGTAAGACTGAATGTTTTTTTTGGTGGTGCTGTGTCTTTTTTCTGTGTTTCTATAGGCATCTGTTTTTCTAATGTTTCCCAGATAAGATCTTTGTTTTGCTTGGTTACTAAGTTTTTTCTGTCGATTCCATTCTGCTAACCTCTTGCCAGCTTAACTCTCCAGGTTTTTTGGTTTACAGTTGTCACTTGTGAAAGGGAGGGTTGCTCTTGGTTTCTGGGATTCTCCTGTGTTCCTGTTGGTTTGATAATGTGTTCTGTGCTTCCATCTTTCTCTATGTGGTTAATTTTTTATGTTTTAAAGTTATCATACTAGCACTATGGTGCTAACAAGAACCAAACGGTTTAATACATATCCCCAAAGGGAAGTGTCTCCAGTGTCTTAGACAAAACAGGATCTTGTGCTAATCCATAAGCCAGTCAGCTTCTGAGTCCACATTAAAGACCCTACTTGTTGCTTTAGCATATAGACCAATAACGTATGCCCTAGGCTTTTAACATTTTTGCTCCAAGAAGAGATTCATACCTATTAAAATACTTATTAATGTCTTGTGGTGATAACTGCTGCACCTGTTCAACTGTTAGTTGTGTTCCTAAGTTTAAAGCTTTGTTTTACCACAAGCAGCAAGAGAGTACAACTTCTCCCTTTTTATCCAGTTTGACTCTTTCTCATCTGTTTATTTCTTCTTGACTAGAACCAGTAAATGTCATCAACAAAAGTTCGTTGCAATTCATGTTGTCTATCTTTATCAATATATTTTTTTTTTAAATTAAATGTTCTGTAGATTCTTTGTTATGTTCTTGTTAGATTCTTGTCAGTTTTGTTTTAGTTCTTATTAATTTTCTTGCTTTAGTTCTTCTTAGGTTCTTGCTAGGTTCTGTTTTAGTTCTTATTTAGTTCTTGTTAGGTTCTTGTTTTAGTTTTTGTTAGGTTTTTAATTAAGTATTTGTTAAGTTCTTAAATAAGTATTTATTAAGTTCTTGTCAGGTTCTTGTCAGGTTTTTTTGTTAGGTTCTTGTTAGGTTCTTGTTAGGTTCTTGTTTTAGTTCTTTTTTGGTTTGTTAGGTTCTTAAATAAGAATTTGTTAAGTTCTTAAATAAGTATTTTAAGTTTTGTCAAGTTCTTACATATTTTTATTTCAATAAAATTGTTGTATCATAAATTCCCCCATAAATTTCATTGTTTGCTCATTACAAATAAATTAGTATTACTTTCAGTTTTAGTAGAGAGATAGGGTAAAAGCCGATTCAAGGTAAACTGCTTATTTTTTATAAAACTATGCAATTTTTTTGGTCCGATGAGGCGAAGCCGAATCGGACCAAAAGTGGGTGGTTTTTGGAAAAAAAGTAAGTAGTTGAGCTTGATTTGGCTTTTTTCCCTATCTCTAAAGGTGACAGGCAAAAGCCGTTTTACAGACAGCTGCATTGGTGTGCTGATCGCTTTTTGGTTCCGCTGTTTGTGTATCTATATCAAAATTAATGTAGGTATCAACTCGGTGTGTGTGTGTGTTTGTGTGTGTGTGTGTTGTGTGTGTGTGTGTGTGTGTGTTTGTGTGTGTGGGTGTGTGTGTGTGTGTGTTGTGTGTGTGTGTGTGTTATGTGTGTGTGTCTGTGTGTGTGTGTGTGTCTGTGTGTGTGGTGTGTGCGTGCGCGCGCCTTTTAAAACAGATTTAATCCTGTCGTTTCATCATTATACCTGTATGACCAGCGAGGTGGGCTTTTTATAGCTGAGTGTTTCTTCGTTTTATACACGAGCGATTGATTTAGTCCGGAAATATTTCAATATGCTTTACATTACAATGCAAAACCCAAAACATAAAGGAACGGGGATAGGGAAACATGTGGGGAATGGGAAACATGGTTTTGTTAATGCTTTGCACACAAGGAAGGAAGCAGCAAAAGAACGAACAAAATTGATGAAGAACAAAGTTCGTTTTAAAAAATTTGTTTTAAATAGATTTTTTTCAGAAAAAAAAAACATAAATATTTATACTACATGAATTGAGAGCAATAACAAGCAGACAGCTTATGCATGCTCGAAACATTATATATTACTCATTTAATTCGGCAGGTAATGAGCATTAGTTAAAAATCAACGTAGCATGACAGTAGTGTTTTCCGAACACCATTTTAGATCAGACATTTGAGAACAAGCTTCCCAAGCTGCAACCATGCTTCATACAGAAAGAACCAAGGAAAAGAAAAAATACAAAATCACCTCAACAAAAAAACCCCTGACAAAACATCAAGAACTAAAAAGACCCCCCCTCCTCCCCCAAATTAAACATTTGTGAGGGGAGAAAAACAAAGAAACTTGGGAAGAATCGATTGTTCTATAAAGATTCTCTCGCTCTTTCACTAACTATTTAGGAAATGGCACAAATAACTGTAATGTATAATATACAATCTTCATTACTTCTGTCCGATCCGATATGTCATGTCTGTTAGTCAAATAAATAGCGATAGCTTTTACAGTTGGATAGTTACTTTAGAAGCAATGTGATCCTGAAATGAATTTGTGAACAGACTGAAATATCAATACGTTCATGTCTATTGGAAAATCATGACTCCCTTTTAAGAGAAAATTAACTTTAATGTAAATTCTAGGAAGCTCAAAAATAGTGTTTTCACGTACTGCGTTTTTAAAAAATATTTTATCATCATCATCATCATCATCATCAGTCTCGTGACCTTGGCGGTCGTGGAGGAGACACAAAGACGATGCCGTGGTAAGCCTCCTCCATCCATCTCGGTCCTCGGCTCTGCGCAGTAGTGCCGAGTCATTCATCCTGGTCCATTCGCTGATGTTGTCCATCCATGACTTGTTCTGTCTTCCCCTCTTTCTGCCACCTTCGAGTGTTCCCTGCAGTACTGTTTTTGGCAGAGTGTTGTGGCGGGGTGACGTGGCCGAACCATGTCAGCTGTTTCTTCTTGACGATGGTGAGAAGGGGTTCTTGTGGACCTGACAGCCGTGTTATTTGGCTCTTGACAAATTCATTGGTCTTTCGTTCTCTCTAGGATATGCCCAGCAGTTTTCTATGGCATTTTGTTTCAAATGACTGGATTCGCTTTTTCTGTTCAGCAGTCAATGTCCCGGTTTCACTTCCGTACAGCAGGATAGTCTGAATTAGGCTTTGTAGAGCTTTAGTTTGATTGGGAAACTGATCTCTTTACTTTTCCATATGGTGGTGAGTTTTGTCATGGAAAATGTTGCCATGGCTAGTCTGACTTGATTTCTGTCGTCGATCGCCCCGTCCTTTGTGAGTGTAGCGCCAAGGTATTTAAAAGCGTCTACCTCCTCCAGTTGCTGGCCGTTCTCTAAATTTAGAGTGGCCTTTGCTGTGCTGTTCACCAAGTACTTACTTTTCTCGAGACCCCATCCCATTGCTCCAGCTCTGTTTTCAATTTGGTCGTAGATCTTGCGCTCTGTGTTACTTCCCCCCCTTTGAGGAAATTCACAAAAACCCCAAAGGTTGTTGGGGGTGTGCCGCCAATGGATGTGTGGTGTGAACATTGTTACGCTTAAGGTTGGCTTTGAAACCCTTAGGTACCCTCTATTTAGGTTTTATGTTTCACACAGTTTTTTTCTCCCTTTCTCTCTCCTCTCTCTCTCCTCTCTCCTCTCCTCTTCTCTCTCCTCCTCTCACACACACACAAACAAACCACACACACAACACTCTCACACAAAAAAATAATTCATACAAAATTGTGCATGTATGAAATGTATTATGTATGCGGTAGTATTATGTATGTATGTATGTTTGATGTGTTATGTTGTTTTTCTTCAATTAAAACGTCCACACTTGGTGATTATTAGACATGAAATAAATTATTGGTTTAAATAGAAAAAACCAAACCAGCAAACAAACAAAACCTTCCATAAAATTTATAGAAGACTAGGAAATAATCCTAGCAAAATTCAGTAATGATTAAATTCAATTCATTCAATTCTTTTATGTCCTCGTTTAAAGGAAATTTGCTTTGCAGTGATTAAAACATATCAAGAATGTATGATACAGACGATTAATAGGATGAATGCACTGATAAAGTAAATTTGTTAAACACCACACACACAAACACCAATTCTATTTTTGAAATTGTTTTACAATGTAAATCACCCTCTAAAAAACTAAGACCCTATGGCATACAAATTTGAACACAGGGGATAAAAGTACAGTGATTAAACACACACTCCTCTCTCTCTCTCCTCTCCTCTCTCCTCTCTCCCTCTCTCCTCTCTTCTCTCTCTCACAGAACACACACATACAACACACCACACCCCACACACACACACACGCGCGCGCGCGCGCGCGGGCTCGCGCGCACCTACACAAACGAAAACCGCGTGCAGCAACAACTATACACAAACAAACGCACGGCGCCAAACCCACAACAACACACACTGCACGCATAACACACACACCAAAGCTAAAATAACCACAATATTTAAATAAATAAATACAGATTTTTTAAAAAAGATTTAAAAGTCTCCAGTTGAATTTAAGATGAAAAAGAGTTCAAACACATCAATAAAAAAACAAAGGAAGCGCTAAACCCGCCACCGAGCACAAAGTAGAGGGGCAGCCAGAGTCCGCCTCCCGCCCACATGCACCACGGTGCTGCACCCCCGAGTCCTTCCTTCCGTCAGCGCAACCCAACCTCTGGAAACACCCCCCCCCCACCTCCCTTCCCTGCCCCCCAAGCCCACCATGCACCGCCACTCAAGTACATGCCTAAACAACATGCTAGTGTGCATTTGCTCCCACTCTAGCTGGAGCGCGCACACACACACACACCACAAAACCCACACACTTTGGACCACCCCGGGCAAGCACATACACACACTTTTTTCCTTCCATCCATCCCCCCTTTCCCTCCTCTACCCCCCCTCGAATCTCACACGCACCCTGCTCCATACCATCCACCCCCGCCCCACCCTCCACTCCCAACCCCTTCACCTGTTCAGGGGCCCCATCTATCCTGACATGCACACAGCAGCCAACAACTGGGCAGTGATTCCATCCAACCCCCTAACCCTCCCCCCCCTCACACAGCCACCATCCATCCTGCTTAGCCATCCGTCCATCCGCCACCCACCACCCTACTCTATGCCCCTATTACTCTTTCACACAACACACACCTATGGAAAACACAACACCCACCCCCCACACCACACCCACACTCCCTCCTCTCTCTCTCCCCCCCCCCCCCTCTCTCTCTCCTCCCTCTCTCTCTCTCTCTCTCTCTTCATTGCAGCAGGATCTGGTTCACAGGTGTTGTTTGTCCCTGGTGTTGCTGTTAAGAGTCGACAGCTATGGGCGGAAGGGGCCGTTCGGCGGGTTCTGCTTCTAGGGAACAGAAGACGATGCGGGACCTCACGCTTGGACACACACTGGGACGCCAGGTGGAGAGGATGGGTGTCGTCCTCATGATCTGGTATCTTCTTCAGGCGCCTTCGTAGAGGTCGGGGCATGGAATGAGTCATTTTGGATGTTTTGCTGCGCCTTGGATCAGTCTTAGTTTGTTGCTGTCAGATTTTCTGGTGTTACTAAAAAGTAGATTTGATTGTACAATGCAATGCTTTGCACTGCAGCTTGATAAACCTCAGTAAAAGGGGTTTTGTGATTGAAGTTTCGCAGTTTTTTAAGAAGAACATTTTTTGGTTTTGCTTTTTTTTAAAACGGCATCAACATTTTCAGTCCACCTCAGCCTGTCGTCAATGATCGTGCCAATTTCTAAAAGCACTGGTTATCCACACTTCTCATTCTTGATGGTAAGTGGTGCTGGCTTGTCGTTTTTCCTTCGGAATCAATGATCATTTCTTCTGTTTTAAACACATTCAACTCCGATAGTTCTTGGTCACCAGTCTACTAAAGCTTTGACTGTGGATCTGTACGAGGTCTCACTGCTCTTCAGAAGCCCAAATTAGTGATGTATCATCAGCAAACTTGATTTGAATATTGCTGTCATGTAAAACGGCAGTCAGCTGTGTAGAGGGTAAAAAGGGCTGGTGACAGAACACATCCTTGGTGGCACCCGTATTTATCAACAGGTAGTCTGACACAGCCTGCCCCATCCTCACTCTGTATGGTCCCTTTTTGTTTAAAAAGCTAAAAATCCATGCTTAAGTGTTAGGTTGACATTCATGCTCAGCAGTTTCTGTATTAAAAGATGAGGTTGAATAGTATTAAAAGCACTTTAAACATCAATAAAAAGAATTCTGGCGTAAGTTCCTGGATGGTCTAAATGTTCATATCAATTGTGCAGCAGAGTCAGCAGAGCATCGTCTGTGCCCCTGCCTTTAGAACAGGCAAACTGGAGGGGGTCTTGGTGCTCTGCAGTCTGGAGCCTCAGCTGATGAAGAACGATTTGTTCAGCACACTTGAATGGTATTGATGTTAATGCTACAGGCCTGTAGCATTTAATTGGCTTGGAGTTTGTTTCTTTGGGACTGGGATAATTGTTGAGGTTTTCCAGAGCTGGGGGATGTGCCCAGTGTCAAGGGATTGCTGGAACAGGCGAGTGAAGACTGGAGCAAGAGAGACACTGCATCCCTTGATGGTTTTAGTGCTGATGCAGTCGGGCCACATGCACTCTTACAGTTGACTTTTTTGAATTCATTTCCCCCATCATTTCTCTTCAAAGATCATGGAAATGCTATTTGTTGTTTTACTGTCTCATAGCTTCTGCTTGTTCTGTTTTTAAAGTTCTTCTGGTCAAACCTGGTATAAAACATGTTGAGTTTCGTTTGCCAGCTTGAGGGCATCCCCTGTCACAATCTCCTTTTTTTGCTTTATATCCAGTTATAGTTTGAACACCTTCCAGAACTGTTTGGCCCGTTTTGCGAAAAAGTTCCTCTACCTTTTCAGAATACTCCTTCTTGTCTGCTTGTATTCTCTTGTATATTACTTCTGAATCTCTTTGGTGTTTTCATGTCGTTTGAAAGCCTGCTGTCTTCTTTCAATCAAGGTGCGGAGTTCTTTGGAGATCCATGGCTTGGAGTTGGGGTAGATCTTGACCTCCTTGCTCTCCAAGACCATGTCCACACAAAAGTAAATGTAGCATGAGATTAGATCTGCCTGGATATCTGCAGTGCTGTTGTAATCCAGGAAAACATTCCAATCCGTGGATAAAAAGCCACCATTGAGGGCTTCAACTGATTCCTGGGACCCTGTCTTCACATGTCGGACAACCGGCTTTGCCTGCTTCAGCCTCTGTTTGTAGACAGGGGTCAGCTGCACCATGGTGTGTACTGACTGTCCCATACTTGGCAGGGAGCGGGAGAGAAAGGCATTCTTGATGTTGCCCTAACAGAGATCTGGAGTTTTTGTCTCCACAGTTGGGCATGCTATATACTAGGTAGTGTGGCAGAACTTCCTCAAACCTGCATTCGTTAAAATCACCAAGGATAAAAAAAGGAGAGTCTGGAGATGTGGAGGAGAGTTCATGAATGATGTCAGCTACTGGTTGGCTGCTACCTTTGTGTCCTGCACGAGGGTGTATGTACACAACTGTGATAAAAATCTGATTAAATTCTCTTGGTAAGTAAAATGGGCGTACAGCAAGGCTAAGGAGTTCAACATTCTCAGAACAGAGTCTTTTCTTCACACTGGTATATTGGCACCACCTGTCGTTAACAAAAACACACACCCCTCCACCTTTAGTCTTTCCTGTTTCTTCAACTAAACGATCCCCTCGGAAGATGGTAAAACCAGGAATGTCGGGGTCAACCATGATTCAGAGAGACAAATCAAGTTTGCCTCTCTGTATTCACAAACAAATTTACAAGCCATCAGTTCATCAACTTTGTTTCAGATGGATTGCACATTGCCATAACAATAGAAGGTAAAGGAAGCCTAAAACAACGACGGCGAGCTCTTATTCTCACTCCTCCTCTTTTTCCACGTTTTTTAAGTCTGATTCGGAAGCGACTTGCCCTATCTAGATGTGATAAATCAAGTGTACCCATTTGTGTTTTGAAGCTGATCAGAAAATCACAAAATCATGGCAACCTAGTAGAAGATCAAACATGTAAAAATATTTTACAAAGTTTCTCCTTTTAAAGTCTTCTTTCAATAAAATACATACCTCCATTAAATCACACACACTCTTGTACTTTACACAGCAAACTTTCAGATACAGTCCAGACCTAGAAACCACATAAAAAATACTAAATACTGGGGACCAAAATCACTGCTGGTCGCATACAGAGTTGCGCCCCCGATAATGATTGGTTTTCGCGACTTATATAGATATAGATATAAGAAGATATGCACAGCACGTGGTTTCGTGCTGGGGTTGATGCGGTAGCAGACTGAAACGCAGGAGGAGACTTTTGGGAGAGAATCTAACGAATCTGGGTAGCGATGTGTCGGAGAGAGGGAAAGGAGCGGCGTGGGAACAGCAGGACAGGCACGTCACAGAAGATGAGGCAGAAAAAAGCAAACTGGGATGTTACAATTATGTAATCTGGACATATCTCTGACGTCACACGGGATGACCTCTGCAAACATCTCTGATATCACACTGCGTCATCTACCATCTACACGTACCTCTGACGTCACATTTGATGTCATCTCTCTGAATTTTACACTGATGTTATCTGTCGTGTTTCTGGCGTTACACTGATGTGATCTGTGTTTCACAGATAGCACCACACAATGGATGATGACTTTCCACCATGATGTGATCTTGGTTTCACAGATGCACCACACAATGGATTGGATGACTTTCCACCACTGATGTATCTGTGTTTCACAGATAGCACCACACAATGGATGATGACTTTCTACCACCGCTGCTGCCCCCGAGGCCGGCACAGCGGACCCCAGGCTGAGAAGGGTGTGGGATGCACGCCAGGCCACAGCCTGGCCACTCCAGGAGCCGGTCTGTCTGCCACAAACTACATCGAGGACATCCCTTACCCCAGCGCATACAGCCACCCATGCAGCCCGTCCAAATCACACCAAGGCCACAAGACCCCCAGAGAATCCTTGGAGCAGAACGCAACATGGTAATCCACACCCTTGCTGACCAAGTCCAAAACGAGGGGGTTCACCCTCTATAGAGAAGAACGATGTGCCCTTGACCCCATTGCCTTTGGGCACGACAGCAGGTAAGGTCAAGGGCACACCCGAAGTTGTGGAGGTCAAAGGTCAGGTCCAGGACACACCTGAAGTTGTGGAGGTCCAAGGTCAGGTCCAGGACACACCTGAAGTTGTGGAGGTCAAAGGTGAGGTCCAGGACACACCTGGAGTTGTAGAGGTCAAAGGTGAGGTCCAGGACACATCAGGAGTTGTGGAGGTCACAGGGGGGACGTTGCAAACAGCCGAGGTCTACCGGTTCTACTTTGAAGGCAACAAGCACGGAGGCGACGTGAAGGACGTCAAAGTGGACCAGCAAAACTGTGTCGTCTACGTCACCTTCGTCAACGAGAAAGGTACGTTAACTTCCTGGTCAACCACACAAGTAGTTGAACGTTGAACTTCCTGGTCAATCACATAGGTAGTTGAACTTCCTGGTCAACCACAGGTATTTGAACTTCCTGGTCAACCACAGGTATTTGAACTTCCTGGTCAACCACAGGTAGTTGAACTTCCTGGTCAACCACAGGTAGTTGAACTTCCTGGTCAACCACAGGTAGTTGAACTTCCTGGTCAACCACAGGTAGTTGAATTTCCCTGGTCAACCCAGGTAGTTGAACTTCCGGGTCAACAACAGGTAGTTTAATTTCCCTGGTCAACCCAGGATTTGAACTTCCTGGGAACACAGGTATTTGAATTCCTGGTCAACCACAGGTAGTTGAACTTCCTGGTCAACCAAAGGTAGTTGAACTTCCTGGTCAACCACAGGTAGTTGAACTTCCTGGTCAACCACAGGTAGTTGAACTTCCTGGTCAACCACAGGTATTTGAACTTCCTGGTCAACCACAGGTAGTTGAACTTCCTGGTCAACCACAGGTAGTTGAACTTCCTGATCAACCACACAGGTATTTGAACTTCCTGGTCAACCACACAGGTATTTGAACTTCCTGATGAACCACACAGGTATTTGAACTTCCTAATCAACCACACAGGTATTTGAACTTCCTGATCAACCAACCAGAAAGGTATTCACTGCTATGTGCGGCTCTCAGTCTCAATGAAAAATGAAAACATAACAATAAAACCCACAGAAACCCCCCCCCCCCCCCCCCAGATGTGTTCATGAAAGAAAGAGAGTGTCTCACAAATGGCAACTGACTTCTTAAGGCAGTGAAACGTTTCCAGGAAAGAGAACACATAGCCCCTTACCTCCTCCTTGAATGCAGTTGTAGCCTGTTATCAAAGCTCGAATAAATCCATAGCCACCAGTTGTCCTTCCTGATATTGTTTGGGGAGATCTTTGGTTAACTGCTTGTTTTTGAAAGTAGATTTTGTATTTGTGTACATGTGCTTGTTACAAGTGCTTTTAAGTGCTGGATGACTGGCTGGATGACTTGAGCACTTGCCTGGTTTATGGCTAGTTTTGGTTCCCCAACAAGTCCTTGGGACAAGACCTTAAATCTAGGTCCCAGGCATAAGCACATACAAACTATCGTGCCCTCCTGCACTTATCTCCGAAGAGTAGGTCACACAGCCTAGCGGTATGGATTTCACGAACATTTCAGCATGCAACTATGTGCCAGTAAAGGCCTGTGTAAAGCCGCCAGTAAAGGCCTGTGTAAAGCCACCAGTGAAGGTCTGTGTAAAGCCACCAGTCTGTGTAAATCCACCAGAAAAGGTCTGTGTAAAGCCACCAGTCTGTGTAAAGCCACCAGAAAAGGTCTCTGAAAAGCCACCAGTATAGGTATGTGTAAAGCCACCACTCTGTGTAAAGCCACCAGACTGTGTAAAGCCACCATTAAAGGTATGTGTAAAGCCACCAGTCTGTGTAAAGCCACCAGTAAAGGTCTGTGTAAAGCCACCCGTAAAGTTCTCTTTAAAGCCAACAGTTTGTGTAAAGCCACGAGTCTGTTTAAAGCCACCAGTAAAGATCTGTGTAAAGCCACCAGTAAAGGTCTGTTTAAATCCACCAGTGGAGGTGTGTGTAAAGCTACCAGTAAAGGTCTGTGTAAAGGCACCAGTGTAGGTTTGTGTAAAGCCACCAGTACAGGTCTGTGTAAAGCCACCAGCAAAAGTCTGTATAAGGCCACCAGTAAAGGTCAGTAAAAAGCCACCAGTAAATGTCTGTGTAAAGGCACCAGTAAAGGTCTGTGTAAAGCCACCAGTCTGTGTAAAGCCACCAGTAAAGGTATGTGTAAAGCCACCAGTCTCTGTAAACCACCAGTAAAGATATTATAAAGCCACCAATCTGTGTACAACCACCAGTAAAGGTCAGTGCAAATCCACCAATCTGTGTACAGCCACCAGTAAAGGTCAGTGTACAGCCACCAGTAAAGGTCAGTATAAAGCCACCAGTTTGTGTGAAGCCACCAGTCTGTATAAAGCCACCAGTAAAGGTCTGTGTAAAGCCACCAGTGAAGGTCAGTGTAAAGCAACCACTCTGTGTAAAGCCACCAGTAAAGGTGTGTGTCAAGCAACAAGTAAAGGTATGTGTAAAGCCACCAGTAAATGTCTGTGTAAAGCCCCCAGCAAAGGTCTGTGTAAAGCCCCCAGCAAAGGTCTGTGTAAAGCTACCAGTAAATGTCTGTGTAAAGCCACCAGTAAATATCTGTGTAAAGCCCCCAGTAAAGGTCTGTGTAAAGCCACCAGTATAGGTCTGTGTAAAGCCACCAGTAAAGGTCTGTGTAAAGCCACCAGTAAAGGTTGTGTAAAGCCACCAGTAAAGGTCTGTGTAAAGCCCCCAGTAAAGGTCTGTGTAAAGCTACCAGTAAAAGTCTGTGTAAAGCCACCAGTAAAGGTCTGTATAAAGCCACCAATAAAGGTCTGTATAAAGCCACCAGTAAAGGTCTGTGTAAAGCCACTAGTCTGTGTCAAGCCACCAGTGAAGGTCTATGTAAAGCCACCAGTCTGTGTAAAACCACCAGTAAAGGTAAATGATAAAATACCAGTGAAAGTCTGTATAAAGCCACCAGTAAAGGTCTGTGTAAAGCCACCAGTAAAGGTCTGTGTAAAGCCACCAGTAAAGGTCTATGTAAAGCCACCAGTCTGTGTAAAACCACCAGTAAAGGTAAGTGATAAGATACCAGTGAAAGTCTGTATAAAGCCACCAGTAAAGGTTTGTGTAAAGCCACCAGTAAAGGTCTGTGTAAAGCCACCAGTAAAGGTCTGTGTAAAGCCACCAGTAAAGGTCTGTGTAAAGCCACCAGTAAAGGTCTGTGTAAAGCCACCAGTCTGTGTAAAGCCGCCAGTAAAGGTCTGTGTAAAGCCACCAGTAAAGGTCTGTGTAAAGCCGCCAGTCTGTGAAAAGCCACCAGTAAAGGTCTGTGTAAAGCCACCAGTCTGTATGAAGCCACCAGTAAAGATCAGTGTAAAGCCAGTAAAGGTCAGTGTAAAGTATAAAGCCACCAGTAAAGGCCTCTGTAAAGCCACCAGTTAAGGTATGTGTAAAGCCATCAGTTAAGTTCAGTGTAAAGCCACCAGTAAAGTTCTGCGTAAAGCCACGAGAAAAGGGCAGTGAAAAGCCACCAGTGAAGGTCTATGTAAAGCCACCTGTAAATGTCTCTGTAAAGCCACCAGTTTGTGTAAGCTGCCAATCTGTGAAAAGCCACCAGTAAAGGTCTGTGTTAAACCACCAGTCTGTATGAAGCCACCAGTAAAGGTCAGTGTAAAGTCACCAGTAAAGGTCTGTGTAAAGCCACCAGTAAAGGTCTGTGTAAAGCCACCTGTAAATGTCTCTAAAAATCCACCAGTCTTTGTAATCCCCACGTCTATGTAAAGCCACCAGTAAAGGTCTGGTAAAACCCCCCATAAAGGGCAGTTTAAAGCCACCCGTAAA
>CM054150.1:59738678-59771054 GCA_028751875.1 Rapana venosa
TCAACTATGGGGTTGCCCAGGAAGTTCAACTACTGTGGTTGACCAGGAAGTTAAAATACCTGTGGTTCCGGAGAAATACCTGGGTTGCCAGGAAGTTAAACTCCCTTTTGTTGCCCGGGGAAGTTCATACCTGGGTTGACGGGAAATTTTCAACTTGTGGTTGCCCGGGGTTCAACTACCTGTGGTTGACCAGGAAGTTCAACTACCTGTGGTTGACCAGGAAGTTCAACTACCTGTGGTTGACCAGGAAGTTCAAATACCTGTGGTTGACCAGGAAGTTCAAATACCTGTGGTTGACCAGGAAGTTCAACTACCTATGTGATTGACCAGGAAGTTCAACGTTCAACTACTTGTGTGGTTGACCAGGAAGTTAACGTACCTTTCTCGTTGACGAAGGTGACGTAGACGACACAGTTTTGCTGGTCCACTTTGACGTCCTTCACGTCGCCTCCGTGCTTGTTGCCTTCAAAGTAGAACCGGTAGACCTCGGCTGTTTGCAACGTCCCCCCTGTGACCTCCACAACTCCTGATGTGTCCTGGACCTCACCTTTGACCTCTACAACTCCAGGTGTGTCCTGGACCTCACCTTTGACCTCCACAACTTCAGGTGTGTCCTGGACCTGACCTTGGACCTCCACAACTTCAGGTGTGTCCTGGACCTGACCTTTGACCTCCACAACTTCGGGTGTGTCCTTGACCTTACCTGCTGTACGTGTCAAAGGCAATGGGGTCAAGGGCACATCGTTCTTCTCTATAGAGGTGAAGCCCTCGTTTTGGACTTGGTCAGCAAGGGTGTGGATTACCATGTTGCGTTCTGCTCCAAGGATTCTCTGGGGGTCTTGTGGCCTTGGTGTGATTTGGACTGGCTGCATGGGCTGTGGCTGTATGCGCTGTGGTAAGGGATGTCCTCGATGTAGCTGTGGCAGACAGACCGGCTCCTGGAGTGGCCAGGCTGTGGCCTGGCGTGCAATCCACACCCTTCTCAGCCTGGGGTCCGCTGTGCGCGGCCTCGGGGGCAGCAGCGGTGGTAGAAAGTCATCATCCATTGTGTGGTGCTATCTGTGAAACACAGATCACATCAGTGGTGGAAAGTCATCATCCATTGTGTGGTGCTATCTGTGAAACACAGATCACATCAGTGGTGGAAAGTCATCATCCATTGTGTGGTGCTATCTGTGAAACACAGATCACATCAGTGTAACGCCAGAAACACGTACAGATAACATCAGTGTAACTTCAGATGAGATGACATCAGTGTGACGTCAGAGGTACGTGTAGATGGTAGATGACGTCAGTGTGATATCAGAGATGTTTGCAGAGGTCATCAGTGTGACGTCAGAGATATGTCCAGATTACATAATTGTAACATCCCAGTTTGCTTTTTTCTGCCTCATCTTCTGTGACGTGCCTGTCCTGCTGTTCCCACGCCGCTCATTCCAATCTCTCCGACACATCGCTACCCAGATTCGTTAGATTCTCTCCAACAGTCTCCTTCCTGCGTTTCAGTCTGCATACCGCATCAACCACAGCACTGAAACCACGTGCATGTGCATATCTATCTATATATCTATATCTATATAAAGTCGCGAAAACCAATCATTATCGGGGGCGCAACTCTGTATGCGACCAGCAGTGATTTTTGGTCTCCCAGTATTTAGTACTTTTTATGTGGTTTCTAGGTCTGGACTGTATCTGAAAGTTTGCTGTGTAAAGTACAAGAGTGTGTGTGATTTTATGGAGGTATGTATTTTATTGAAAGAAGACTTTAAAAGGAGAAACTTTGTAAAATATTTTTACATGTTTGATCTTCTACTAAGTTGCCATGATTTTGTGATTTTCTGATCAGCTTCAAAACACAAATGGGTACACTTGATTTATCACATCTAGATAGGGCAAGTCGCTTCCGAATCAGACTTAAAAAACGTGGAAAAAAAAGAGGAGGAGTGAGAATAAGAGCTCGCCGTCGTTGTTTTAGGCTTCCTTTACTTCTATTGTTAGGGCATGTGAAATCCATCTGAAACAAAGTTGATAAAACTGTGGCTTGTAAATTTGTTTGTGAATACAGAGAGGCAAACTTGATTTGTCTCTCTGAATCATGGTTGACCCCGACATTCCTGGTTTTACCATCTTCCGAGGGGATCGTTTAGTTGAAGAAACAGGAAAGACTAAAGGTGGAGGGGTGTGTGTTTTTGTTAACGACAGGTGGTGCCAATATACCAGTGTGAAGAAAAGACTCTGTTCTGAGAATGTTGAACTCCTTAGCCTTGCTTTTCGCCATTTTACTTACCAAGAGAATTTAATCAGATTTTTATCACAGTTGTGTACATACACCTCGTGCAGACACAAAAGGTAGCAGCCAAACGTAGCTGACATCATTCATGTACTCTCCTCCACATCTCCAGACTCTCCTTCTTTTATCCTTGGTGTTTTTAACGAGTGCAGGCTTGAGGAAGTTCTGCCACACTCCCATCAGATTAACATGCCCAACTTGTGGAGACAGAACTCTAGATCTCTGTTGGGCAACTAGAAGCCTTCTCTCCCGCCCCCTGCCAAGTATGGGACAGTCAGTACACACCATGGTTTGCAGCTGACCCTGTCTAAAAAACAGAGGCTGAAGCAGGCAAAGCCGGTTGTCCGACTTTGTGAAGACAGGGTCCCAGGAATCAGTTGAAGCCCTAAATTTGGTGGCTTTTTATCCACGGATTGGAATGTTTTTCCGGATTACAACAGCACTGCGATATCCAGGCGATTAATCTCATGCTACATTTACTTTTGTGGGGGACATGGTTTGGAGACCCAGGAGGTCAAGATCTACCCCAACTCCAACCCATGGATCTCCAAAGAACTCCGCACCTTGATTGAAAGAAGACAGCAGGCTTTCAAACGACATGAAAACCAAAGAGATTCAGAAAGTAATATAAAAGAGAATACAAGCAGAAAAGAAGGAGTATTCTGCAAAGGTAGAGGAACATTTCGTCAAAACGGGCCCCAAACGTTCTGGAAGGGGATGTTCAAACTAAAAACTGGATATAAAGCAAAAAAGGGAGATTGTGACAGAGGATGCCCTCAAGCTGGCAAACGAACTCAACATGTTTTATACCAGGTTTGACCAGAAGAACTTTCAAACAGAACAAGCAGAAGCTATGAAGACATTTAAAACAACAATAGCTTTTCCCAGTGATCATTGAAGAAAATTTGTGTGCGGAAGGAATTCAAGAAAGTCAACTGTTAAGAGTGCATGTGGCCCAGACTGCATCAGCACTAAACCATCAAGGGATGCAGTGTCTCTCTTGCTCCAGTCTTCACTCGCCTGTTCCTGCAATCCCTTGACACTGGGAACATCCCCCAGCTTGGAAAACCTAAAACAATTATCCCGTCCCAAAGAAACAACTCCAAGCCAATTAAATGATTTACGGCCTGTAGCTTTAAACATCAATACCATTTCAGTGTGCTGAACAAATCGTTCTTCATCAGCTGAGGCTCCAGACTGCAGGCACCAGACCCCCTCCAGTTTGCCTGTTCTAAAGGCAGGGGCACAGACGATGCTCTGCTGACTCTGCTGCACAATTGATATGAACATTTAGACCATCCAGGAACTTACGCCAGAATTCTTTTTATTGATGTTTAAAGTGCTTTTAATACTATTCAACCTCATCTTTTAATACAGAAACTGCTGAGCATGAATGTCAACCTAACACTTATAGCATGGACTTTTAGCTTTTTAACAGAAAGACCATACAGAGTGAGGATAGGGCAGGCTGTGTCAGACTACCTGTTGATAAATACGGTGCCCCCCAAGGATGTGTTCTGTCACCGTCCTTTTTACCCTCTACCGGGTGCTGCCGTTTACCACTGACAGCAATATTCAAATCAAGTTTGCTGATGATACATCACTAACTGGGCTTCTGAAGAGCAGTGAGACCTCTTACAGATCCCAGTCAAAGCTTTAGTAGATGGTGACAAGAACTATCTGGGTTGAATGTGTCAAAAACAGAAGAAATGATCATTGATTTCCGAAGGAAAAACGACAAGCCAGCACCATTTACCTTCAAGAATGAAGAAGTGTGGTAACCAGTGCTTATAGATATTTGGCACGATCTTGACGAAGCTGAGGTGGGACTGAAAATGTTGATGATGTTATAAGAAGCAAACCAAAGAATGTTTTCTTAAAAAAAACTGCGAAACTTTAAATCGGAAAACCCATTTTACTGAGGTTTTATCAAGCTGCAGTGCAAGCATTGCATTGTAAATCAAATCTGCTATTTTAGTAACACCAAAAAATTGACAGAAACAAGCTAGACTGCATAAACGGGGCAGCAGCAAAGATCATCAAAAGGAATCATTCAGCCTCGAGCCTCTACGAGAAGAGCTGCTGAAGAAGATGACAGGATCTGAAGGACGACACCCACCCTCCCCATCCTGTGCTGTCCCAGTGTGTGTCCAAGCGTGAGGTCGCAGTCGTCTTCTGTTCATAAGAAGCAGAACCAGGATACAGAGACTCCCTTCCCGCCCCTAGCTGTCAGACTCTTTTAAAAGTCAAAAACCAGGACAGCAACACTGTGAACAACAGCATCCCTGCTGCAATGAAGAGAGAGAGAGAGAGAGAGAGGAGAGAGAGAGAGGGGGGGGGGGGGAGAGAGAGAGAGAGAGAGGAGGTGGGTGGGTGTGGGTGTGGGTGTTGTGTTTTGCCATTTTTGGTGTGTGTTGTGTGTGAACAGATGTATAGGGGAAAAGAAGTAGGGGTGGTGGGTGGGCGGATGGACGGATGGCTGCATGCTAGGATGGAGTGGTGGCTTTTGGGGGGGGGGAGGGGAGGGTTAGGGGGTCTGTGATGGAATCACCTGCCCAAGTTGTTGGTGCTGTGTGCATGGTCAGGCATAGATGGGCCTCTGAACAGCGTGAAGGGGTTTGGGAGTGTGTAGGGGTGGCGCGGGGTGGATGTATGGAGCAGGGTGGCTGTGAGATTCAGAGGAGGGGGTAGAGGAGAGGAAGGGGGCATGGAAAAAGGAGGAAAAAAGTGTGTGTATGTGCTTGCCGCGCGTGCGTCCAGTGTGTGTGTGTGTGTGTGTGTGTGTGTGTGTGTGTGTGTGTGTGTGTGCGCGCTCCGCTAGAGTGGGAGCAAATATGCACACTATGCATGTTGTTTGTAGCATGTACTTGTAGTGGCAGGTTGCATGGTGGTGGCTGTGGTGGCAGGGAAGGGAGGTGGGGGGGGGGGGGGGTGTTTCCAGAGGTTGGGTTTGCTGACTGACGGAAGGAAGGAGCTCGGGGGTGCAGCACCGTGGTTGCATGCTGGGCTGTCAGCGGACTTCTGGCTGTCCCACTCTTACTTTGTGCTCGGTGCTGTTTTAGCGCTTCCTTTGTATTTTTTATTTGATGTGTTTGAACATCTTTTTCATCTTAATATTCAACTGGAGACTTTTTAAATCTAATTTTTAAAAAATCTGTATTTTATTTATTTAAATATTGTTGGATTATTTTAGCTTGGTGTGTGTGTGTATGCGTGCATGTGTGTGTTTGTGTGTGGGTTTGCGCACGTGCGTATGTGTATATGTATATGTGTGCATGCACGCGTTTGCGTTTGTGTAGGTGCGCGCGAGCCCGCGCGCGCGCGCGCGCGCGTGTGTGTGTGTGTGTGTGTGTGTTTGTGGGGGTTTTCTGTGAGAATGAAGAGAGGAGAAGGATGAGAGAGAGAGAGGGAGGGGAGGAGAGGAGAGGAGAGAGAGTGTGTGTTTAATCACTGTTACCTTTTATCCCGTGTGTTCAAATTTATGTATGTCCATATGATCTTAGTTATTTAGAGATGTTTTTAATCATTGTAAAACAAATTTCCTTTAATAGAATTGTGTGTGAATATGTGTGTGTGTGTTTAACAAATGTTACCTTTTATCATGTGCATTCATCCTATATATGTCTGTATTCTATTACTTTCTTAGATATGTTTTAATCACTGCAAAGCAAATTTCCTTTAAACAGAGGACAATAAAAGAATTGAATTGAATTGAATTGAATCATTACTGATTGTGCTAGGATTATTTCCTAGTCTTCTATAAATATTTTATGGTAAAGTTTTTGTTTGTTTGCTGGTTGGTTGGTTTACTATTTATCCAATAATTTATTTCTATGTCTAATATCACCAAGTGTGGACAGATTTTAATTTGAAGAAAAACAACAACATGCACACATGAAAAATACTCATACTAAATAAACATACATGCATACATACATACATACATACATGCATGCAAAAAATGTATGTATGTATTTATTTGTGTGTGTGGGGTGTGTGTGTGTGTGTGTGTGTGTGTGTTTGTGTGTGTGTGAGAGAGGGGAGAGAGAGAGAGAGGAGAGAGAGAGGGGAGAGAGGGAGAGAGGAGGGGAGAGGAAGAGAGAGAGGAGAGAGAGAGAGAAAACATGTGTGAAACATAAAGCATAAATAGAGGGTACATAAAAGTTAACAAAGCCAACTAAAGCAGTAACAATGTTCACACACACACACATCCATTGGCGGCACACCCCTCAACAACTTGCGGTTTGCTGATGACATTGACCTCATGGGCGGAAGTAACACAGAGCTGCAAGATCTTACGACCAGACTTGAAAACAGAGCTGGAGCATATGGGATGGAGGTGAGCTCGGAGAAAAGTAAGTATGTGAACAGCACGAGCAACGCATCCTAAAATTTACGAGAACGGCCAGCAACTGGAGGAGGTAGACGCTTTTAAATACCTTGGCGCTACACTCACAAAGGACGGGGGCGATCGACGACAGAAATCAAAGTCAGACTAGCCATGGCAACATCTTCCATGGGCAAACTTTACCCCCATATGGAAAGTAAAAAGATCAGTTTCCCCAAACAAACTAAAGCTCTACAAAGCCCTAATTAGATATCTGTGTCGGGAAATGAAACCTGGACATTGACTGCTGAAAAAGCAAAGCGAATCAGTCATTTGAAACAAAATGCCATAGAAAATGCTGGGCTATCCCAGAGGAACGAAAGACCAATGAATTTGTCAAGGCCAAATAAACGGCTGGCAGGGCCCCAAGACCCCCTTTTCCCATCGTCAAGAAGAAACAGTTGACATGGTTCGGCCACGTCACCCCGCCACAACACTCTGCCAAAAAACAGTACTGAGGGACACTCGAGGTGGGGAGAAAAAGGGGAAGAAAAGAAACAAGTCATGGAATGGACAACATCAGCGAATGGACCCGGATGAAAGATGGCATATGCGCAGAGCCCAGGACCGAGATGGATGGAGGAGGCTTACCCGGATCGTCTTTGTGTCTCTCCACGACCGCCCAAAGGTCACGAGACTGATGATGATGATGATGATGATGATAAAATATTTTTTTAAAACGCGTACGTGAAACACTATTTTTGAGCTTCCTAGAATTTCATTAAAGTTAATTTTCTCTTAAAAGGGAGTCGTGATTTTCCAATAGACATGAAGTATTGATATTTCAGTTGTTCACAAATTATTTCAGGATAATTGTTCTAAAGTAACTATCCAACTGTAAAAGCTATCGCTATTTATTTGACTAACAGACATGACATATCGGATCGGACAGAAGTAATGAAGATTGTATATTATACATTACAGTTATTTGTGCCATTTCCTAAATAGTTAGTGAAAGAGCGAGAGAATCTTTATAGAACAATCGATTCTTCCCAAGTTTCTTTGTTTTTCTCCCCTCACAAATGTTTAATTTGGGGGAGGAGGGGGGGTCTTTTTAGTTCTTGATGTTTTGTCAGTGGTTTTGTTGTTGTAGGTGGATTTTGTATTTTTTTCTTTTCCTTTGGTTTCTTTCTGTATGAGCATGGTTGCAGCTTGGGGAGAGCTTGTTCTCAAATGTCTGATCTAAAATGGTGTTCGGAAAACACTACTGTCATGCTACGTTGATTTTTAACTAATGCTCATTACCTGCCGAATTAAATGAGTAATATATAATGTTTCGAGCATGCCATAAGCTGTCTGCTTGTTATTGCTCTCAATTCATGTATGTATAATATTCATGTTTTTTTTTCTGAAAAAAAATCTATTTAAAACAAATTTTTTAAAACGAACTTTGTTCTTCATCAATTTTGTTCGTTCTTTTGCTGCTTCCTTCCTTGTGTGCAAAGCATTAACAAAACCATGTTTCCCATTCCCCACATGTTTCCCTATCCCCGTTCCTTTATGTTTTGGGTTTTGCATTGTAATGTAAAGCATATTGAAATATTTCCGGACTAAATCAATCGCTCGTGTATAAAACGAAGAAACACTCAGCTATAAAAAGCCCACCTCGCTGGTCATACAGGTATAATGATGAAACGACAGGATAAAATCTGTTAAGAGGCGCGCGCACGCACACACACACACACAGACACACACACACACACAGACACACACACATAACACAAAAACACACACAAACACACCCCACACCACACACACAAAAACACACACACACACACACACACAACACACACACACTACACACACACACACACACACACACAGAGTTGTTACCTTAACATTAATTTTGATATAGATACACAACAGCGGAGACCAAAAAGCGATCAGCACACCAATGCAGCTGTCTGTAAAACGGCTTTTTGCCTGTCACCTTAGAGATAGGGAAAAAGCCAAATCAAGCTCAACTACTTACTTTTTATCCAAAACCACGCAACTTTTGGTCCGATTCGGCTTCGCCTCATCGGACCAAAAAATTGCATAGTTTTATATAAAAACTAAGCAGTTTACCTTGAATCGGCTTTTACCCTATCTCTCTACTAAAACTGAAAGTAATACTAATTTATTTGTAATGAGCAAACAAATGAAATTATGGGAATTTATGATACAACAATTTTATTTGAAATAAAAATATGTAAGAACTTGACAAGAACTTAATAAATACTTATTTAAGAACTTAACAAATACTTATTTAAGAACCTAACAAGAACCTAACACGAACTAAAACAAGAACCTAACAAGAACCTAACAAGAACCTAACAAAAAACCTGACAAGAACCTGACAAGAACTTAATAAATACTTATTTAAGAACTTAACAAATACTTAATTAAGAACCTAACAAAAACTAAAACAAGAACCTAACAAGAACTAAATAAGAACTAAAACAAGAACCTAGCAAGAACCTAAGAAGAACTAAAGCAAGAACTTAATAAGAACTAAAACAAGAACCTGACAAGAATCTAACAAGAACATAACAAAGAATCTAACAGAACATTTAATTTAAAAAAAAAATATATTGATAAAGATAGACAACATGAATTGCAACGAACTTTTGTTGATGACATTTACTGGTTCTAGTCAAGAAGAAATAACAGATGAGAAGAGTCTACTGGATAAGAAGGAGAAGTTGTACTCTCTTGCTGCTTGTGGTAAAACAAAGCATTACTTAGGAACACAACTAACAGTTGAACAGGTGCAGCAGTTATCACCACAAGACATTAATAAGTATTTTAATAGGTATGAATCTCTTCTTGGAGCAAAAATGGTGAAAAGCCTAGGGCATACTGTTATTGGTCTATATGCTAAAGCAACAAGTAGGGTCTTTAATGTGGACTCAGAAGCTGACTTGGCTTATGATTTAGCACAAGATCCTGTTTTGTCTAAGACACTGGAGACACTTGCCTGTGATATGTATTACCGTTTTGGCTCTCTGTTAGCACCAGTAGTTGCTAGTATGATAACTTTAAAACATATAAAATTTAACCACATAGAGAAAGATGGAAGCACAGAACACATTATCAAACCAACAGGAAGCACAGGAGAATGCCAAGAACCAAGAGCAACCCTCCCTTTCACAAGTGACAACTGTCACCAAGAAACCTGGGAGAGTTGAAGCTGGCAAGAGGTTAGCAGAATGGAATCGACAGAAAAAACTTAGTAACCAAGCAAAACAAAAGATCTTATCTGGAGAAACATTAGAAAAAAAGATGCTATAGAAACACAGAAAAAAGACACAGCACCACCAAAAAAAAACATTCGTTTTTACTTAATATATGGTATAACATCTATGGGAATTGGTTATACAGCCTATAGAGTATGGAGCAAACAAGAAACCAGCAAGACAAGAACCACAACATGAACAAAAGCAAAACCACAACCACAAACCGCAACCACTGCCATGCAAACAGCTGACAAGATCCATTCAAGATGTATAAATAATTATAAATATTTAATTTATACATATAGTAGAAATATGAGTACAGAAAAGACTGCAGTCAATTTGGTCTACCACGCTGCCGTTATTGGCAGTCTTAGTGTCGGCTATACTATGTTAGGAAGAGCCTTCTAAGAACGAAGCCTGCTGATTTAGGAAAACTAGACTTTGAAGACAGCGCCAAGCTAGTTGCGGTTGTAACAGCATCCATTGCTACAAAAGACTTCCTGGTTAAGCAGGGAATTATTCCAGAAAATATTAGTCCATAATAAAAAAAACAGGCTTCTTTAGTGATGATGGTTGGTGGTACTGTAGTTAATGCACTTGCTTTTACAGGCAGCAACTACTTGTTTTCTAAACTTCATACAGATGAAGAAAGGAAGAGGCATGATAAAGCAATAGAACAACTGAACAGAGCACAGGCAGAATACGAAAGACAAAGAATTGCTCAGTTAGACTTCATTAATGAAAAACTTGTGAACAAGGACATGCGTAAAAACATTTTCTGATGTTGATGGGGCAATAAAAGAGTACTACATTGTGACAGGCTAACAAATATCTCCTATTACTAAGCCACACCTTGGTGATTATTATCAACCCACTGAAACCCAGAAGACAGGCCAGATTGCTTTTATTGTGGTGGGCATGTCTTGTAACACCAGTAGTGGGATCATTGTGTTCACCAGAACCAAAGTATTTTCTTACCTCATCAAAGTGTTGATATGGTAAATAACCTGAGGCGTAGACTTGATTTGGTTGCCCCTCTATAGTACATGACAAATGTTTAATAGGGGGATTAATAAACCTCTCACTTAATCTGGAAAAGGGGCCGGCTGGTTCTTCAAACAGCATTAATATTCCTTTTAACGATCGCTGGAGTGTTCAGATTTATGTTCCACACAGTATCTGCTTTACTCTTCATTAATATGCTATGATTGAGCACTCTTTCATAATAGATAGCAAGCCTTGACTGATATTGCTGTGCAATCAAGCGTGCAAGCTCTGGGTGATTGACAACATCATACTCTAAAGATATACCAGATATTTTGTACTTTGCGTCAGCGTCAGTGGATGTAATAACAGAGCACTGTCATTAAATGTTAGCTCATACACCAGTCTGTCTCTGAGTGCGCCCTGATAGTAAGGCATGTGAGAGCTGAGCAGTTCAAAGTCAAGAGGAATACAAAATCTGTTACCATAGGCTCTTGCTATGGCAGCATCTTTTCTCTTGTTTCCCTTATCAGCAGAATCTACTGTATGTTTTAGTCCCTCATCATCCTGTATGCCTTGATAAATAAGATCATCTCTTTTTTCTTTTGTCATCCATAAATCAGTATAGATCAAGAATATGTCTGCATTGTTTAGTGACAGCACTTCTCTGCCTTCTAGCTTGACACTAATCTTTTTTTATAATAGCCCTTCCTAAGTTTGCTACCACACTTCTGTTTGGACCATCTTCAGACTCTAGTTCAATCTGAAAAGCAAGCCAAATTGTGCGGAAAATGAACATCCCTAAAAAGGGGGGGGGAAAAAATAAAATTTTTTTACCGGGGGGGGTTTTTTGGAAAACTTTTTTTAAAAAAACAAAGGAGGCAATTTTCGTTAAAAAATTTCGCTTTTTGGGGGGGGGGCCCCCAAAAGGGGGCCCCCTTTTTTTTTTTCCTTTTTTTCTGTTAAAAAAAAAAATTTTTTTCCACGGTTTTTTTTTAAAAAATTTTGCGGGAAAATTTTGGCGGGGTTTGGGGTTTTTTAAAAAAAGTTTGGTAAAAAAGGGCCCTTTACTTCCATCAAAGACAGGCCCCAAACACCGGCCCCAAAAAAATTTTGGGGCCAAGGGGTTGAAACCCCCCCCCGCCCTTCTACCCCCTTTTAAGACCTATCCTTTTTTTCCCAAAAATTTCCCTTTTTCCCTTTTTTTTTTTATGCCTCCGGATTTTTAAAACTTTGTTGGAACAAGGTTTTATAGGGCCCCTTTTTTTCAATAAGTTAAAAAAAAAAAATGAAATGGGGTTTTGTTTTTGTTTCCCAGGGGAAAATTTTTTTCCCCAGGTGCCCCTTGTTTTACTAAAAAATTTTTTGGGGGTTAAAGATTTTCCCAAATTTTTGGGAAAAAGTTTTCCCAATTTTTTTTAAATTTGAATAAAAAACAAAAAATTGATGTTTATTTAAAAAATTTTTTTAAAATAAGAAAAAAAAACCCCATTTTTTTTTAAAAGAAAATTTCTAAAGGGGAAAAAATTTGTTGGGTTGCCTTGGGTTAGTACACCTTAAATTACCAAAGTTTGCCACGCTTTGCAAAAAAAAAAGGAAAAAAAAAAAAATTTTAAAAACCCAAAAAAAAAATGGAAAACAAACCTAAATTATTCTGGTTGGAAATTTCACACAAAACAAGAAAACTAAAAAAATAAAGTCCCCCCAAAGGGAAAAAAATTTGGGGCCCCAAAAAAAGATTGAGGCAATAAAAATTTAAAAAACTGGTGAAAAACCCCAAAAAAAAGGGGCCAGAGGGGTTTTTTCTTGGAAAAAAAATTTTTTCCCCCCCTTATTCGATAAACCCAGAAATTAAGGTTTAAAAAACGAAAAAAAAACTAAAGGTTGCAAAAAAATTTAAAACCCCCAAATTTTTATGAAAAAAAATTAGGGAAAAACCCATTTGTTCCCCGAACGGGTTAAGGGTTTTATAATTTTTGGGCCCCGCCAGGGGGAAATACAGGGGGAAAACCCAAAATTTTTTCCCAAACCCCTTTTAAAAAACCCAACAGCCCTATTAAAAAAAAAAGGGGGAAAACCCCTGTATAATTCTCTTTATATCTAAAAATGGGGAAAATTTTTTTAAAAACAAGTTTTTTGGGGAAATTAAATTTTTCCCTTTTTTTTACTTTAAAAAAGATAAAACCCCCTTTAAAAAAGTATATTGGAAAGCAGTCACACAAATTAACTTTTCGGGAAAATTTTTTTTTTTGTTGGGGGGGAAAAGTTTTTTTTTGGTTTTTTTGGGGGTTTTTTCCCACTTTTTTCCCCCTTTTTTCCCCCCTTTTGGGGTTTTTTTTTTTTCTTTTTTTCCCAATCCATTTTCCAAAAATTTTTTAAATTTTTTTAGTTTTTGGTTTTTTTTAAATTATGGGGAAGAAAAAACAGCCCAAAAAAAAATTTTAAAAGGAAGGGAAAACAGAAACGGGGGGTAGGAAAAACGAGAAACGCCAAGAGGTAAAGGGCAACCCCCCCCCCCCCCCCCTTTTGGCGTCCCCTTGCCCCAAAAACCCCCCCACCCGCCCTTTTCCCCCTTTTTTCCCCCCTTTTTTTTCCCCCCCCTTTTTCGAAAAACCCCAAACGGCTTTGCCTTTCCAAATTTTTTGGGGGGGAAAATTTTTCCCCCCCCCCTTTTTTTCCCCCCCCCCCTTTAAACCCCCTCCTTTTTTCCTTTTTTTAATCGTTTGTTTTGCCCATTGCCCCTTTTTTCCCTTTCATCCTCCAAAATTCTAATTTCCCCGGGCCGCGTTTTTCACTCCCAAATTTTCCTTTCCTTCCGTTTCAAAACTTTTTTTCATTGCCCCCCCCCCCCGGGGTTTTCCCCGGAAATTCCCCTTTTAATTTTTTTTTGGGGCCCTTTTTCCCAGGCCCACCCTTTTTTTTTTAAGGGTTTTTTGGGTTTCTTTTTTTTTCTTTTTCCACCCTTTTTTTTTGGGCGGGATAGCCCGCCCCCTATTTTACTTTTTTTTTCTTTTTTTTTTAAAAAATTTTTTCCTCACATCCCCCTTTTTTGTTTCTCCCAACCTTTCCCCCCCTCCCCCCTTTTTTTTCTCCTTCCCTTACTTTTGGCCCCCTTTTAACTTTTTTTTTATTTATTAAGAATTTTTTTTCCCCCCCCCCCCCAAAATTTTTTCCCCCCGACCGCCCAAAAAAATTTAAATTAACCTCGGCTCCCCCCTTTTTTTTCCCCTTTTTTCAAAACTGGGCCCCCTTCCTTTTTTTGGGGTTTTTTGGTTTTTTTTTTTTGGGGGGCCTTTAAAATCAAAACCTTTTTTTTTTTGCCCCTTCTCCCCCCCCCCCCAAAAAACCTTCTTCCCCCCGCCTTTTTTAAAAGAAATTTCCCCCACAAAAAATCCCCAACCTTTTTTTCCCAAAAAAAAGGCCCCCAAAACCAAAAAAACCAAACTTTACTTCAAAAACGGACTTTAAAAAACAAATTTTCAAAAAAAATTAAAAAAAAAACTTTTAACAACATGAGGGTCCCTTAAAACCCCCCCCCAAAAACCCCAAACATTAACAAAAACAACATTTTTGGGAAAATTTTAATTTTGGGAAAAAAAAAAATTTACTTTTTGGGGGAAGAAAGGGGAAACCCTTTTTTTTTTAAATTTTTGAAAATTCTTTTTGGGTATAAGTTTTAGCAAGAGAAACACAAAAAAATTTTAAAAAAAAGCCTTAAAAAAAGCTAGGATTAGTTTGGGTTTAATTTAAAAATCCATAAAAAAAAACCCAAACCTTCCCCCCTTAAAAAAAAAACCCCTATCAACAGCCACGAAAAAAAGGGAAATAGCAACAAATAAGCACGAGTTAAGAAAACCCTTACAAAAAAACCTTATTCATTTTTCCCAAAATTTCCCGTGCAACCCACATTTTTTTTGGTTCAAAAAAACTCTTTTTTTAAAAAGGGGGGTTTTTTTTGGGAAAGATCAGGTCTCGTTTTTTTTTGGGAAAAAAAAAGACTTAAGGGTTTTTTTAAATTTTTTCAATTTCCCGCCCCAAGAAAAAAAAATTTTCCCCAATTAAAATTCCCTTTGGGCTAAACCAAACTGCCAAAATTTTAAACAACTTAATAAAAAAAATGACCCTTTTGGGTTTTTTTTTTAAAACAGTAAAAAAAATACGCCCCAAAATAAAAGCCCAGGAAATTAAACCCTTAAAGAAATGTAAGCCGCTTACCAAAATTCCAGTGCACAGAAAAAAAACCCAAATATAAAAATGCGGGTAAAAATTTTACTTTTTCATTAAAAGGTAACAACCGCTAATCCCGGACGGGCATTTCTTTTGGCCTGGAATTTTTGTTAATTTTTGGGGCTCGTTTCAAAAAAAGGGGCTGTTCATTTGCAAATTCTTTAAAATTTTTTTGGGTTAAAAAAAAAATTTTTTTTTCCTTGACTTCCCCCCAAAAAATTCGGTTTTATTAAAAAAACCTGTCCACAATTAAAAAATTAAATTTTTGGGGTTAAAAAAAACCCAAAAAACCCCGGAAAAAGTTCAAACCAAAAAAAAAAAAAAAATTGCCGGGGTTTTTAAAAAAAGGAATAATATAAAAAAGGGGGTTTACCAAACATGAAAGACAGGATTTTAAAATAAAAAACAGGGTGATTACTTTAATAAGAAAAAAAAAAAAATTTAATTTTAAAATTTTTTCTTAAAAAAAATTAGAGATTTTTTTTATTTTTCATATAAAAAAGGGTTGTTAAATTATATTAAAATTTTAAAGACAAAAGTTGGTTAAAAACAAACAACCCACAAATAAAAAAAACCCAAAAACAAATAAATTTAAAGGTGCATTTGGGGGAAAATTTAAAAAACCCAAAAAAAGATGTTTTAATTTTTTTAACCCAAAAGTTTAAAAACCAAAAGCCAAAAAACGGGGGAGAAAAAAATGGAAATTTAATTTGGGGAAACGAAAATGGGGGGGCAAATGGGGTGGGGTTTTTTTTTAAAAATAAAGCAAAAAAATTTATCCCATTGTGGTAAATTACATTCCCCCCTTTTTTGAAAAGGGGGTTCAAAAAAAAAAAAAAGGGGGGTTTTTGTGTGCTTCAAAATCTTTTGCAAAAAACAGAGAGTTTTTCAAAATCATGAACACGGGGCAACTTGTCTTTAAGATTTTTCATTTTCTTTTGGTTTTAGTTGGGTTTAAAAATTAAAACCCACCCCCGGTGAATGTGTACACGTGGAAAGATGACGCCCCCTTTTTCCCTTAAACCCAAGAAACCCCCTGTATAATTTAAAAAAAATTTTCTTATTTTAAAATGGATTTTCCTTTTTTGACAAGAGAAAAAGCACAAAAAAAAAAGAAAAAAGGTTTTCAAGTTTGTTTTTCCCCTTACAAAAGTTTAAAAAAAGGGGAAAACGAAAAAAATTGTAAAAACCGAAGCAAAATTTTTAACCGAAAAAAAACCAGGAAACAAGGTTTTTTTTTTAAAAAATTTAAAAAAAAAAAAAAAAGAACCCTATTATTGTACAAATTTTACATCCCTTATAAGGTGAAGAATGAAAAAAGATTTTTTAAAAAAAAAAATATAAGGGGGTAATTTAAAGCAATTTAACAAAATAAAAATTAAAAAGGAAGTAATAAAAATTTCCAAAAAACCAAACCAAATTTTTTGTTTTTTTAAGTTGGATCCATTTTTATTTAGTCGCTATTTTTAAAAAAACCCCTTTTTTTAAATTTTTTAAAAAATTGTTAATTTTTTAAAAACATTTTTTTCAAAATTTTAAAGTTTTAAAAAAAAAAAAATTTTTTTTTTAATTGAAAAAAGTTTTCCCGCAAAAAAAAAATTTTTTTCTTTTTCCCCCAATTGGCAAATTTGTGTTTCTTTTTAATTTTTTTTGCAGTTCAAAAGCCAACTCTCCAAATTTTTAAAAACCGAACCTTTAATTTTTAACGTGTTTTTCCCCCGTCCAACCCCGCCCGTGTAAACGGAAACAGGCAAGGCAACGGGGGGGTAATGGAAAACCTGAGGGGAAAGGGGAAACAATGAAGAAAATGAAAAGGAAAAAAAAGGGTACCAACAAAACGAAATGTGGGAAAAAGGGCCCAAAAAAGGGCTACAAATGGAAATTTGAAAACTGGGCAAAAAAGGAAAGAAATTTAAATTTTTCCAAAAAAAGTCCCTTGGGAAAAAGGGCAAAGGAAAAAGGGGGATTAAAAAACCCTTCAAACGTTTTCTTGGGGGGGAGGGAAAAAAAAGAAAAAACGTGGTTATTACAAAGCCCCAAAAAAAAGAAACCCATGAACGAAAAATTTAGAAAAAATAAGGGTTGGGTAAAAAACCCCAAAAATCCAAATTTTTCAAAAAAGGAAATTTTTAGAAAGGGGAGACCCAAAACCGGCCCCCCAAAAACCTAAGACCCCTTTAAAAAAGGGCCTTTTTATTGTTTTCACCAAGTTTAAAAAAACCCTCAAAACACTTGGACCCCAAAAAACCACAAAAACCCCTTCAATTAAAAAAACCAGGCTGGAAATAAAAGGGGGAAAACTAACCCCACCCAAAATTTTTCCCCCGGCCCCCCAAATTTTTAAAAATGTACAAAGGAAATTCCAAAAAATTTTTAAAAAAATTTTTTAAAATTTCAAAAGCTTAAAAAAATGCTAAAGATCAAAAGCCATAAGAAACTTTACTCCCGACCACACCCTTTTCTCCCCAACCCGAAGAAGAAAAAAAACCTTGAAAAACCCCCAAAAGTCCCCCAAAAAGGGAAAAAAAAAGTTTGGGAAAATTAAGTGAAAGGGGAAAAAAATCCCTTAAAAACCCTTTCCCGGGGCAAGGGGGGGGACATTCAAAGGCCCGTCCTTGAAACCTTAAAGAATTTTGGGGAAAGGGAAGGAAAAAGGAAAGGCAGTTGGGGAAAAAGGGGGAAGGGCCCCAAAGAAAAAAAGGTTTAAAATTGGGCCAAACCAAGAAAAGGGAACCCCAAAAGCGGAAAAAAAAGGGAATTTTTTGGGAAAAAAATAAAAAAATCTTTAAATTTGGAGAATTGGAATTTTCAAAACTCCCAAAATTTTCAAAAAATTAGGAGTGGGAAAAGGGGTGGCCCCAAACCCCAACAATAAAAAAGGGCAAAAGGGAAAAGCCAAAAAAAAATCCATAAATTCTTTAAAAATCTTTTAACAAAAAAACACCCTTTAACCCCCCCCAAAAGCCCCAAACCCCCCAACCAAAAAACAAAAGACCCCCCCAAAAAACCCCCCCAAACCTAACAAAAACCCCCACCGCCAAAACAAAGGGCCCCTTTCCCCCAAAACCCCGGGGGGGAAAAAAAAAACCCCCCCAAAACCTAGGGGCCAAAAGAAAAACAAAAAACCACACCACCCGGGGATTTCCCCCTTCCCCCCCTTAAAAAAAAAAACCCCGGGGGCCCCCCCCCAAAAACCCCCAAAAAAAACCCCCCCCCTTCCAACCCCCTTTTCCAAAAAAGGGGGTTTAAAAACCCCCCGACCCCCCCTTTAAAACCACCCATAAACCCCAAACTGATGTACGGCCCCCCCCACAACCAACAAACAACCAAAACCCCGGGCTACCCCTCAGGGGTTTTCACCTCTAGCCCAAAAACCGGGGCCCACCAAACCCAACTTTCCCCCCACAAGGGGCAGGGAAACTCCCCCTTTTTCCCCCCCCTTTCCCCCCTTTTTTAAAAATGGCCCCCAAACACAAAAAACCCCCCAAAACCCCCCCAATTTACCAAACCCCCCAAAATCAAAAACCCCCCCAAACCCCCAAAACCCAACCCCCAACCCCAAAAATCCCCCAAAAAAACAAAACCCCCCAAAAAAAATCCACCAAAAAACCAAAAAAACCCAACATCAACCCCCCAAAAGCAAAGGGTTTAAATAAAAAGGGGGCCTCTTCCCAAAAGGAAAATTTTTAAAAAGTAAAAAAAAACCAAAAGCGGGAAAGATTTTAACCCCCCAAACCAAAAATTGTCCCCAATGAGAAAGGGGAAACCCAAAAGCCACCTTCCCCATCCTCAAAACAGTGGGGGAAAAAACTAAGGGAAAATTGGTACAGGAAAGGCCAAAAATTTAACAAGCCCAAAAAAAACAATAAGGGAAGAGGTGTCAAGACATTCGGACTAAAAAAACCTTTAAAACCAAACAACAACAAAAAAAAAAGGGGGTTTTTTTACCCAAAATGGCCCCCCCAAAAACCCCAACGGGATACCCCCAAAAAAGGGAAAAAGGGGCCGGGAAAAAAGGATTTCCCTGGCGCACCCCCAGCCGACCTCCAAACGCCCCCCCTTTCTGGCCGCTGGTCTCCCCCCCCCGGGGACCAGGGCAGATAAAGAAAAAAAAGAAAAAAAAACGATATAATCTGGGGACCAAACCCTTTTTTGGGAAACCAAAAAGGGTTTTTTTTTTTGACTAAACGTTCGGAGTTTTTTTTTTTTTAAAAAAGAAATTTTCCCAAAATTTTTTTTAAAATGCTCAACCCCCCCCCGGCAACCAAACAAACCCAAAAAATTTTTTGCAAAAATTTTTTTTAGGGGAAAAAAATTTTTTAAAAAAGGAAAAAACAGCACCCATGCCTTTTTCTTTAAAAAACCCTTTTAAAAAAAAATTTTAAGCATTTTTACTTAAATTTTCCAATGGGATTTCCCCCCCCCCCTTTTTTTAAGAAAGGTTTATTTTTTTGTTTAAAGAAAACCCCCAAAAAAAAAGGAAAGGGTTTTTTTCAATTTTTTTTTAAAAAACCCCCCCCCCTTAAAACCGGGGGTTTTTTTGTTTCCCCCCAAAAGCCCTAGGGATTTCACAAACAATTTTCTTTTTTGGAATTTTTTAAAACCCCCAAAATTTTTGCACACTACAAACCCAAATTTTAAACCTGTTGAAAATGTTTCCCCCCCGGAAGTTTTTTTTTAAAAAAGGGGACCCCAAAATCCTTTTTCCCCATCCCCAAGGGCTCCCCCCCCTTTTCATAAATTTTTTTGAAAATTTTAAATTTTTCCCAAAAATTTTTTTTTAAACTGGTTTTCACTAAATTTTGGGGAAAAGAAAATTCCGAAAAAAATAATTTTAATTTGGGCATTTGTTTTTCCTGTTTTTTGGACGTAATTTTCCAGTTTTTATTGAAAAAAAAATTAAGGGTTTAAAAAAAACCAACCCGTTTTCCTTGGGGGGGTAATGGAAAAAAATTTTTTTCAAAGTTACTAATTTTTCCCCTTTTAGCCCATAAATTTTTTCCCCCAAATTCCCCTTTTTTTTTTAAAATTTCCCCAATAATTCCCATCACCCCAAACAATCTTTTAAAAATTTTATAATAAAAAACATTTTAAGTTTTAAATTCTTTACAAAAGCCCTTTTAAAAGGGAAAAAAAAAAAAATCAATTGGGTTTTTTTCTTTTTTCCCCAAGCCTTTTTCCCTTCCATTTTTTCATTTTTTCCCCCCCTTTTTTTAAAGCTTTTTTTTATTTAAAGGGTTTTTTTTTTCCGCCCTTTTCAAAAAAGGAATTTCTGGGAAAATAGGTTTTCCCTTTTTTAATTTTTTAAAAAAAAGTTTGGGCCCCCTTTGTAAACCTTCAAAAAAATTGAAAAAATAAAAAAAACCAAAAATTTTTGGCATCAAATTTTTTAAAAAAATTTTTCCCAAATTCTTTGGAACCTTTTCCCCTTTTAAATTTTCCCTTTTTTGGAACCTTTTTTTAATTTTTTCAAACGGGTTTTCCCAAAAATTTTTTTTTTAAAAACCTTTGGGGGTGAAAAGGTCTGTCCTGGTTTTAAAAATTTTATTGTTTCCCCAAGTTCTTCCTTTTTTTATATCTGTGTTTTTGTTACAACACCCCGAATCGAGCGGTTAGAACAGTTTCTTTGGCATTGTTTGACATTTGATATTTTTTTAATTTATAATTTTCTTCATTTGATATTTATTTTTCAAAATTTCATTGATGAAGATTTGTGTTTTACCGGATTGTGCTTGTCTTTGCAACCCTTCATACCCTGACCCTGGCCGCAGTGTGAAAAATTTTCACGTGATTCACGATCCAAAACCACCCCTCCACCACTGCTCCTGTTTTCCCTTACTCCACTGCAATGACTCTAACTGCAACAGACTTGAAAGCTTTGTCCTCACGTGGTTTCCACCATATGCAAAATCGACTCGCGAGCACATTGTAAAATCTTGGAATTCACCGACCCAAAACCAGAAGAGGAACACGTGTGGGCATACGTCATCGACTGCAGCGGGGATTCCCCGACATCTGCCCCCCCCCTCACCTTCTGACGTCAACCCAACAACTGTTACCAGCCACACACTGCCTGCTTTGGTCCTCCACCAACAAATCAACAAAGTTAAACCTTTAAATTTCGTTTCAGCAAAAACAAAGTACTACTCTCTCAAGTTCTTGATGCCACGTCTATGAATTCTCTCTTTTTTCCCTCACATCCACGTTTCTTGGGTTGAGAAGGCTAGTTTCCCCTCCTTCTATTCACAACCACCCTGAGCTTCCTTCTATATTTTCTGCTTTCTTCTCTGACAAGTCCGCAACATTCAAATCCACTTTGGATCAGACTCCTTTCCAGCCTGCAAATTCTGATCCAATTCTCTGGCACGCCTCTCCTTTCCTTTCATCCGCAAGCGAGAAAGAAATCGAACTAAAATTTTGAAAGGATATCTATAAAATAAAGTGATCTTTCCATACCTGCTTTCTTTTTGCACAGTGCCGCCCAACTTATTCCACTTATTACAATATAGTAAACTTATCTCTTGTCCTCTGGAAATGTTTCCTTCAGCTTTTTAAAACTGCCATAGTCACACCCTAACCAAAAGCATGACCCTTGACCCAACATTTTGAAGAACTTAGACCGTTTCAACCTACCTTATCTCTAAAGTCCTTGAAAAAGTATTCTAAAAACAGCTCACCCAAACCACCTTCTCTCCAACAGTCTCTTTCCTGCGTTTCATCCTGCCTATCGCGTCAACCTAAACAACACTGAAAATACCCTTGCCCATACCCTTTAAACACACTTCTACTCGCTTCTGACTCAGGGGAAAATCTCTCTTCTTACTCTACTCGACTTATCTGCAGCCTTTGACACTATTGACCACTCTATTCTTCTCTCCCGTCTTCAAAAAACATTTGGTGTTACTGGTACAGCCCTTACCTGGTTTAGTTCATACCTTACTGACCGATTCCAGGCAGTCACAGTAAACAAGATTCAGTCAGTACCTGCAAGATTGGAATGTGGAGTTCCACAGGGATCTGTTCTGGGCCCTGTTCTTTTCACCCTCTACACTGCTCCACTGTCACATATAATTAACCGCCATCAGATCAACCATCCTTTTTATGCAGATGACTCTCAGATTCTAAGCAGCAACACTCCTGAAAATCTGCCTTCTCTCTTTACAAATATGGCCCACTGCTTTCAAGATATCCAAAATTGGATGATACAGAACAAATTACAGCTAAATGCAGATAAAACAAAACCATGCTTGTAGGGACAAACACAAACTCTCTTCCAATCACAACAGCTTCAATACAACTTGCAATGCATCAGTCCCTTTATCCATGCTGTGAAGTATCTAGGGGTCATTATTGACAATACACTCTCTATGCAAAAAATCATCACTCAGACCTGCCAGTCCTGCTACTATTCAATTACGGCGTATTAGTGCAATTCGAAAGTACCTGTCCACATGATGCAACATCCAAACTTGTTGCGTCTCTCATTCTTTCACGTCTGGACTATTGCAACTCTCTGTTGGCTGGTCTGCCAGCATCATCTATCCAATCCCTTCAACGTATACCAAAACTCTGCAGCTCGTCTAATCCTCGAAAGAAAAAATCTGAGCATATTGCCCCTCTCCTTGCAATCTCTGCACTGGCTGCCTGTTGCCACAGAGAGTAAACTATAAGATCAGTACCCTCTGTTACAAATGTCCTCCACCAAACAGCACCCGCCTACCTCTGTGAATGTCTTCACTTGTACACTCCTTCTCGTTCTCTCCCGCTCTGCTGCAGATACCTTGTCCTTACGAATACCTAGATTCAACCAATCCACCATCGGCCGTCGCTCTTTCTCAATTTCTGGTCCATTGATGTGGAATGATCTCCCTCTCTCTCATCCGCCAAAAGCTTCTTATGACACTTTTAAATCCAGTCTCAAGACATATTTATTTCAACTAAGATTTTCCTCTCCTGCCTCATCTCATAGTTTTTCCCTGCCTTCAACAGCAAGATTCTATTGCCCTGCCAGGGTGTGTGACCTGAGTGTGTGTGTGTGTGTGTGTGTGTGTGTGTGTGTGTGTGTGCGTGTGTGTGTGTGTGTGTGTGCGTGTGTGCACATTTGACTTGATGGAACTATTGTTTGTCACTGGTTGTATGACTGTGTAAGAATGAGTTGAGTGCAAGCGCTTTGATTTGTCTCTGCAAGATATAGCGCTATATATAAATTCCATTTATTATTATTCTGACAGTTTCATCTTCCACTGTTTCCTGGTCCTGTATCGTATTCTCAAAGTCTTGAAATAATCTAAGGAAATGGTCATGCCATTGGTCATTAGAAATTGAGTTACAGACTTTTCGTTTACAATTAACAGAACGAATAGTCTTCCAAAAGGACTTAGAGTCTCTCACTATTTCTTTAAGTTTTGTCAGTCTATTCTGGTCGAAGTTATACTTTTTTTGCTTTAGCATCTTTTTGTACTCCTTCTTGGATTGTACAAATGTCTCTTTCACTTCGAGTCTATTTGTCCTTCTAAATTCTCTCAGAAGCCTTTTAACTTGACGTTTCTTTTCGTGGCATTCATGATCAAACCAGTCATTGGTTTTTTTCATTTTGCCCCCAACAGTTTTTACCATACATTCTGCTGCTCCAAGCAGTGCCTTTGTCATTACATCAACTGATTTATCAATATTTTTGTCTAAAACATTACATGCTTCTTGAATAATCTCCTTAAATTCTAATGAGGCTAATTAATTCTTATATAACTGGGCAAACTCATCTGACCATACCACACGATCCTCTTTCATGTCATTTATGACTTCAGTTTCAGAACTTCTGTCTATGTTATCCAAGTGCAATTCCACAGGTAGGTGCCAAGAATCTAAATGATCCATGACTGCATAACACTGTTCATTTGAAAAAAACAAATTTTGAGACATAACAAAATAGTCAATTACACTAGACCCCTTTGAACTTAAAAAAGAAAAATCCCCATTTTTGTCCCCCTCACAAACCCATTCAGAACAATGCAATCGAGCATAAACTAGACAAGCAATAAAGCCCAAAAAATTGTTAACGTTGTGTCCTTAGAACACTGCAAACTTTCCCCCTTTTTTTCCAAAATCATTGTCGCACATCTCACCATCATGGGAGTGACGGCATGCTTCAAAATTTTTGCCTGTGGGGAATGTTTGAGCATTAGAAACCCAAGTCTAAAGTACACATTTGTTTCTCTACCTGATTGGGGGGAATTTCTTTTAATTTCAATGCCATTTTTTGGGCCCCCATATAATCATATAAAGGGCCTTTCTGGCACAACATAACTGCTATGGGAAAGGGGATTTTTGTCGGCTTAAAAAAGGGCTTTTCAATCTTACGCAAAATTTTGTTTGCCGTTTACCCTACGGTTTAATATTCTTTGTAAAATATGCGTTAATGAGCAAAATCACCCCTCCCGACCTTCTTCCTTTGGGCGGGCAATTTCCTTGCGGTGATACCATATGAATGCTTGGGATTTAACCCTTAAAAAAAGGAATTGTCATAAATGTTTCGTAAACGCATATCAAAGGAAGAAACTATTGCATAAAAAGGGAACCCTCATGAAACTTTCAACAGGGCCTTCCACATTAAACGTAAAAAGATACACCAATAATGGGCCCCGCCGTTATGGTTTTTTGAATTTGCGCTCTGTTTCGCGGGGCTGGGGGCTACTCGATACCCTTTGAGGGGCGGGAAAACCTCTCCCCTGGACCCCTGCTGCCCCCTCAGTTTGGGCTTTTCAAAAACTGTCTTTTTTCCGCGCCCCAATTTTCCGGTTAAACCGGTGATAAACACGAAACACCAAGACCCCGATTCCTGTTTGCCCTCCCGGGAAAAGGTGACCCGTTTTGGCTTGGAGCCCTAAAGGGAGTTTTCCCCTTCCTGGTACCCTTCCCTTTTGGAGGTTTCCCCTGTTTTTTTTGTTTCTGCCCAGCGGGTCCTGCCCTGGTTTGTTTTCCCCTCCGGGGGGTGACGTCATTTTGCTCCTTTTTCCTGCTTTCACTTCCACTAGACTGTTTCCCAAAAGGTTTTGGCCCTCTGCAATTTCCACAACCACTTTTTGCGAAAGTTTTTGGGGTCAGGCCCTTTCGGGGCCCACAAAAAATTCCCTTTGTTTAAAGTAAGCAAACTTTCCCTCCCCTTTTGGGCAGCTGTTTACTCCCCCTTTGGCTTGTGATGGGGTCAAGTAAATTTTGCCACCCCGGAAATTCCTTTTTGGGTCATTTTTCTCTACGGGATGGGTTTTAAAAAGGATTGCCTTTTTAAATTCCCCTCCACTTACTAAATTTGACTATCTTTGGGTCGTGGTCTGCCTTCCCCGCTCTGGCCAATTCGTGAGAAATAACAATGTCCTAGTTTTTCCCATTACTTGGTTCCTTCCACCAGTTTGGAGTGCTGTCACCAGTTTTGCACCCGTGTTAAAGTCTTGAAATAAAGAAGCGGGACTTTTATGGGGCACACCAAATATTCCCAAAGGTTTTCTCTTCTTGAGAACTCCCCCCCAATCAAATCACTTCTGACTGCGGGTTTTCCCCAATTTTTTCCTCCATCTTGTCTTTTTTTGCTTCAGTTTTCCTTGCTTCTTTCCTTTTCAGCCTTTCTTTGGGTCGCAAACAATAGAAATGTTCTTTTTGTTCATCCAAGCGCTGCTCCCAATGCCTCTGCCCAAATTTCAATATTGCTAAAAATTTTTTTTCAATTCCACACATTTTGTTTTTCACCTGGGGCCCCTCTCCTTTGATTGTATCAATCCCCGCCTGCATTTTTTGGACATTTTCTTTGGGAGGGGAGCCCAAAAAAGGGCGCTTTCTTTTTTACAAATTTGGCTTGGGTAGTACTTCAAAAATTGGGCCCATTTTTTTCACTCTGGTTCGTTTTTTTTGCACGTGCTGGTGCGTTTAGGAGGGACTGGCCCTGTTTTGGTTTTCAATGTCACCACACAAAAGCAAGGGGGCCCCAAAACTAAAAATAAAAACACAGAAATCATTTGGGCTTTCCCTTTGAATGAATTTTTTAAGCTCCCCAAACCCTTTTCAATCCAGCTTTTTTTGGCCCTTTTCCCCGCCAAAAAATCCCACAAAACTTGCACAAATTTTGCCGCAGAAAGTCTAAAACTGTTGGCTAAAAATTTGGGGCAAAATTTTAAACCTAAAAACAAAAATATGTGTAATTATAAAAAAAACCAAAAAATTTTCTTCAGAGCAATTCAAAAAAACGTCTTCCTTTGCCATTAGCAAAGTTCATCCCCCTTTTGGGGAGTCTATCATTGTCCCCTAAAAGGGGGGAAAACCGGAAAAATTTTCCCCTTAAAAACTTTTACTCAAAACCCATAAAAAGCCCTGTCCATTTGTTTAAATTTTAAAATTTTTTTAGATCAGATGGGCACACCCAGAGCCATTTTTTGTAAAGAAAAACCAGACTCGGCAAAGTTTTTTTCTTGAACACAAAAATAAAACCCAAAACCCACTACTTTTCAACACAAAACCTAAAAGAGATCTTTTATGCCCTGATGAAGATCGGGAACAGAATCTTTCGCCACACATTGCGGGAAATTTGTGGTAATTTTTATCACTGGCGGGGGCAGACAATCAAAACATCAAGATCATACCACACATGTTTCTGCAGAGTTATCTCCCTTTTTGCGCCTTTTGGGCAGCACTGTGTGTGGTTTCTGTGTTTGAATGTTTGGATGTGTGTTTTTTTTCCCTTGGTTCCTTTCCAAAAAATTTTGACATCTTTTTTTGTTCGGTTTTTAAAACCCTATTTATTTGGTCAAACTTTTTCCCTTTTTTAAAACTCCCTTTTTGAGATTTTTTTAAAATTTAAAATTTTTTTTCCCTTTCTTTGTTTAATCAAAAATTTTGGGTTTTCGATTCGACTTATGAATTGTTTTTTCCCTTTGACGGCTGGTTTTTTGTGCCCCATTTTAATCGCCCCTGCGCCCTTCAACAATAAGGCCGTGATTCCCCCGAACTGACCCCCACCCCACATAAATTTCCCAGTGTTTTTTTGTTCTGCTCCCAAAAGGCAGTGAGAGGGGGAAACAATATAGGTTTGGGCCGCACCGTTTTGTCAAAAAAAATACGGGGCTTGCTCCAAAATAGAAGGGCAGTATATCACACATTTTAGACTTTCCCACCGACCCCATCGCCAGTGGGGGTTTTCCCCTCTCTGGGGTCCCCCCCCTCCCCTCTGACGTAAACTTCTGTTACCCCCCTGACAAGGGCTTCTCCCCAAAGTGCCATAAACTTCCCCCCGGGCCCCTTCGTTTTTGATTGTTCTGTTGTTTGAAACCTCTGATAATGTTTTTTTGTTCTGCTGAGAATTATGTATTTTTTAATGTTTTTTTAAAAAACCCAAAAACCCCCTTTAATTAGCACAGTTTTCTTTCACCACTTGTACCCGATTTCACCATCCAAACTTTTGTTGGGTTCTTCCCGGGGCCGCAACACCCCCATCACCTTCTTTCCTTTTTCCTCTGTTTCCCTTGTTAAAAACTCCCCCATTTTTCATTTTAAACCCTCCCCACCTCCTTCAGATCTCCTTCAAGTTTTTTTTCCCAAGTGCACCCGGTCTGTCCAAATGGAAAACCCGACTACATATCCGATTTCATCTCTGAAAAAAACATTGACTTAACCTTCCTCACCGAAATTTGGGCTCAAACCAAAATGGCCATGACCAAAAAAAAAAAAAAGCTGACCCCCCTTAATAAAACCCTTTCTTTCCCCCACTCTCTCGAGGAGGTGGGATTTCCATCATTCTCAAAGCATATTGGGAAACCTCTCTTTCTTTCATCACAACCCTTCAAATTTTCACAAAGGGAAACATTTGAAATTTGGGGAAATCAATCTCAACCTCCTTCCACCTCTATTTCTATCTGCTGCCTTTACCGTCCACCCCCCACCATAAAAACAACCTAACCTCTTTTTTTTCACCAAGAATTCCCGTCCATCCTCGACCACTACAGCCTCCTCCCACAAAACTTATAATTTTGGTGACTTAAAAATTCCCTTTCGACAACCACTTCCCAGATGTCCCAAAAGTCTTTCTCCCTTTTTCTGTCCAACCCTTTTTCTCTCTCCAAATGGTAAACGAAGCAAAAGCACGATCTGGGCATAAAATTTTGACTGGCCCGAAATTTCTAAAGCTTCTTTAATCTTTCCCCAAACTGTTTTTTTGGGCACTGACGAACTGCAATTTTGATCCCTTCCGCCAATTTTTTTTCCCCTCTTTAACACACAAAACCTGTCCCGAAAAAAAAGAAATTGTTAAAATTTTATCCCCAATTTTAAAGGGCCTTTGACATTCCTACCCCCTCTTCACAACTTCCGAACGTTTTTTTACAAAACCCTGAAACCCCACTGACCCTCTCTGATTTACTAAAACACCCATTCTCCCCCAACTGCTTTATGAGCATGGCACCTCCAAATGATCATCTCCAAAACCCGACCCGACCCTGTGCCCATGGTTTTACCCAAACATCTTGATAGCGAAGCGCAAAAGCCGGCAACAAAAATGGCAGTTGGGGGAAGTCAAAAACCGAAAAAAAAAACAACAAACAGCTTTTCCGAAAAAAAAATAAAGTCAAAACCCTTAAAACCTTCAGCAAAGACAGACTACAAATCTTCCCCCGTTCTCTGTCTACATCCAAAAATCTTTTTTTTAAACCCCCACCTCAAATCTCCCTTTGGGTCTTTCAAAAACAACTCCCCCTGCCTAACAACCCCACAGCCTGCGGGAATTTCCCCCATATTTTCTGCCTTTTTTTCAGACAAAGTTCGAAACTTTCGCTCCAGACTGAATCAGACTCAATTCCCAGCCTGAGCCCTTTCCCATCCCCAGTTTTACTGGGACCCTCTCTTTTCCTTCCCTCCCACAAGTGAAAAGAAATCATGACAATTCTAAGGGAAAAAAAATATAAAAACATGCGAACCCTTTATCCCATACCCCCTCCTGTTTCTCACAATGCCTTCCACAACTTTTGCCTATTATCACTAAAAAAAAGTAAACTCCCTCTCTTCAGTCCCGGAAAATTTTCCATCACTCTTAAAAAAAGCAAAATCACAAACCCCTACTGAAAAAGCACGACCCGTTTCCCCAAAATTCTGAAGAATTAAGGGCCGTTCAAAAATTACCCTTTGTCTCTAAAGTACTAGAAAAAGTTGTTCTTTAAAAAAGCTAACAGTCCCCCTTCATTTCCCCCCTGATCTTCCCACTTTTCAGTCCCGCCCATCGCCCCAACCACGCACCGAAACCCCCCTATCCACACTTTAGATACACTCTACTTTCTTCTGATGCCAAAGGGAAAAAACTCCCTCCTCACTCCTTGAATACCTTTTCAGCCTTTGTACCCCTAGACACTCAATTCTTTCTTTTTTTCTCCCCCTCCAAAATACGTTTGGGATTAACGGCACGCCCCCACTGGTTTTTCCCTTTATAACCCCACATCCGGATCCCCAAAAAATTTTAGTAAACAAAAAATTTAAACAAAAACCCGTCAAATGGGGAATTTTGGGGTCCCCCAGGGGTCAGGGCCTGGGGATGTTCTCTTTTCCTCTACCCCTGCCCCCACTCTTTACATATAAAAAAACAAAAACCAAACCCTATTTATCATCATTTTTTGCTGATGAATTTTCTCAGCTTCAATGCAGCGATAAAGGTTTAAAACTTTCCTTCCCCCGGGCAAATATGTCCAACTGCCCTTCCCAAAACTTCAAAAATGGAAAAAGACCAGAAAAATTTTCAACTTTAATTTCCGAAAAACCCCAAGCCATGCTCAAAAGGGACCCAACAAAAAAAACTTTTCCCCCTATTGCAAAAACTTCAAAAAGAATTCGGGATACGTCAGTTTTTCCCCTTTTTCCCCAAATCTGTGAAGTAAATTTTGGATTTGTTCTTGACAACAAACAATCTATGAAAAATTCATAAACCCAAAACCCGCCAGTCTTGCTACCAAACAATTTTCGGCGCAAAGCGCGATTTTGCAATATCTGTCCCCCTGGGGCAAAATTTCCCAAACTTTCACATCCTCATTTTTTTCACCCTTTTGAAAACTGTAAATTTTCTTTTGGGGGCCTAAAAACCCGCATCATCATCCACCCCCTTCAACGCAAAACAAAACCCTGCGCTCGACGGGCCTAAGAAAGAAAAATCTGAACACAAACACTCCCTCCTTTTCGATCTCTTCACTGGCCCGCCTGTCCCACAAAAACTGGAGTATAAAATCAATACCCTCTGTTTCAAAAGTCTCCACAAAACTGCACCCTCTTATCTTTGTAACTGTTTTTTTTTTTTAAAAGATTCAGCGCTATATAAATTCCATATATTATTATTATTATTATTATTATTATTAAGTTTCGTGGAGCAGCACATAGTAAGTGTAATCTACAACTAAAAGTAGATCCTAAAACATGGAAGCTGCCAGTCTTTTCCCACAATCTAAGAGGTTAGGACTCACACCTATGCAGGCAGTAACTGATGAGTATAAGGCCTACTGCAATGCACAGTCATCAGAGAAGTACCTGACTTTTACACTAAATAGTTTGTCCTTCTTTGATTCTGCACAACATTTGATGGATCTCTAGAGTCCTTGTCCTCATCACTGAGAAACTTGCTCAATTACAGAAAAATACTTCGACACAAAGCTTGCAAGAAAAGGCCGTCTATCCTTATGAGTACATGGCTCATGGGAAAGGTTTGATGAAGAAGCCCCTCCCCCAAAAGAAGCATTCTTCAACAGATGGACGGGTAAAGGAATCAGTTGTTTGATGACTATCAGCATGCTCAGTGGGCAAGGCAAAAGATGAAAGTGTCGGACAATGGGCGAATTACCATGATCGGTATCTACTTGTGATGATGTTTGCTTGCTGATGTCTTTGAGAACTACAGAAAACCGCATGAAATTATGGACTAGACCCATCACACTAATTTACAGCACTGGGAATGTCTTGGGATGCTTTCTTGAAGTTTACTGGGGTGCAGATTGATTTGTTGTCTGACCTCCCAATGCTCCAAATGATTGAGGTTTGGTCTGCGTGGTGGCATCAGATGGCATCGCACAATTACTGTAAGGTCAACAACAAATATTAGAAGACTATGATCCTAGAAAACCCTTCCAAACTACATCATTACTTGGGACCAAACAATCTGTATGGATGGGTGATGTGTCAGTCACTGCCACTAAAAACTTTCAGTTGTTTAATATGGTCTTTTGCTGTTGAATGGGACTCTAAAATGCTTATCACAAATGTCCTGATCAAGCACTGGGTTGGATCTTTAGAAGTAGATTTAGTCTATCCCCAAGAACTACATGATGCGCACAAGACTACCCCCAAAGGTTCAGAAAGGCCAAAACATCTCCAAAAGAAACCACCAAAGCTTGTACCAAACTTTTAAAAGACAAGAGCAAGTAAGTTGTCACTACAAACTGCTACAGTTCTACCTAAGGCATGGTTTAATTCTTACTGCTGGTTCATCGTATCATTGTCGTTTGACCCAAGGCAAATTTTATGAGAAACCCTACATCATGAAGAACACTGATCTGAGAACGAAGGCAACCGATTTCTTTAGAAAAGGATTACTCAAGCTCATGAACAACAGCTGCTTTGGTAAAACAATGGAGAACCCACAAAAAAAGAAAAGATGTTTAGATTAGTCACAAAAGAAAAGAAGCCATAAAGCTAACATCAAAGCAAGCTATCAAGGACTACAGGGAATTCCATGCAGTCTGTATGGCATCATTATGAAGAAGTTGCAGGTTAAACTAGACAAACCAGTATTCATTGGGTTTGTGTGCTGGAGCTGCCCAAAACTGTTGATGCTGGAGTTCTTGTATGATTACTTCAAGCTAAACATTCCTGCGTAAGGGTCCCTTGTACACAGACACAGACTCTTTCATCCTTGACATACCCAAAAGAAAATATATACAAAACCTTGTAGAGGACGTAGCGCTGGGATCAGAGTCATGGTATGACACCAGTGATTATCCAAAAGATAGTCCCCTTGCATTTATCATAAACCAAAAAAAGTTATTGGCAAGATGAAGGATGGATGAACGCACATTATCAAAAAAAATTGTTGGGCTGAGGGGCCCAAGATGTATAGCGTTGCAAGCCAGACAAATTTTATAAAAAAGGCAAAAGGTTGTTGGCAAAACAGGTGGTCAAAACAACATCAGTCTGAAAACTACAAAAAGGCTTTTGTTTGAAGTAGAGTATTTCGTCATGCAAACCCCAAAAACCCCCGCTCAACC